>JABCRI010001437.1:0-22040 GCA_015143295.1 Tetracentron sinense
TTGAACCAGTCGTGTTTTTTACTGTTGGCCTCTATAAGTGAGGCGAAACATCTATGGACATTGAGAGAGAATGTAACGATTTTGATCTTGCTGTTCCCAAACTCGATACACTGCAACCCAAGCAAGTAGTGTGCCAAAAATGGGGTGTTGACCAGGAGTGAACGCGAGAGAAAGAACAAACATGTATAGAAAATATAGTCAGAAAGAAAGGCCAAAAAAAAGCAAGTCCCTTTTCTCTGCACAATCAACAAAGGACTCTCCTCCTATTGAGATTAAAAAATCCATTGCAGTTCAAAATCCCGAAAAAAACCGCCCCAAACCCTAAATCAATTGCAGAGAGAAACCTGAGTTTTCCCAATGTTGATTCAAGACCGCTGAATCCTATAAACCGCAAAGTGAGGAAAAGGGGGGGGAAAAGAGGGGGGAAAGGAAAGGGGACTCTGAATATAGGGTTTCGGGATGGAAATCACCCTTGATTTGAACCATTACCGGGGAGGAGAGGAGTGAGGAGAAGACTTCACCGAAGAGCTTTCGAGCTTACAGCGTTGAGAGGCGAAAAATGGCAGAGACAGAGAAAGAAGCCCCTCGACGAGTTTCTGGTTTTGGGGATTCTCACTCCTAACGATCGTCTTTCATTCCTTTTTAAAAGGATTATCGTGGTCATTAAAATGAAAATATACAAATAAGGAGCCAAAATATCTCCGGGGATAACCGGATTTGCCAAAGCCGGTTATCACCCCTAGAGGTCAACACGTCTCCTTTGACACCCCCTAACCGTGGGTTTAAGGTCACCAAACAATGATGGTTCACCACCTGAATTGTTGGTTTTGTTTTTTTTTTTTTGTTTTTAAAAGAATAAATTCTGTTTTTAAATTTTAAAAACTGTGTTTTAGAGTTTTTGTAATATTAAAACAGTGGTTTGTAATTTTAAAAAAAAGAAATTATTATTAAAAAAAAAACCAAAAATAGGTGGATGAACCCTAGGGCGGGAAAGTGGATGGGAACCTTACCCACGGGTTAAGGGGGGGTTTGTCAAAGGAAGACACGTGGTGACCTAAGGGGTTGAAGTTGATAGTGGGAAGAATCGGATTTGCTCTAAAATACGGTATCACCGTTAGATTAGAGGATTTGAATCCTAAAATAAGGTTTAAAATTAGGATGACTTCCTGAGGGTTTGATGATTAATTTAACCTTACGAGAGGGGACTGAATCCGGTTAATGAAATGTCAAGAGGAGCCATGTTCGAGTTTGGGAGCACGCACGAGCCACAAGCCAAGCCATAGAGCTAAAAGCTTGGAGTTGTGTGCACCCCTTAGCCGTAAAACCGGGTACTCAAGAAATGGGGTAGATTTAGGTAGAGTTAGATAGGGATTATAGAATTTTAGATGGTATAAGGGTAGAATGGGTTAAAAGAGGTAGGACGGTTGTTAATTGAAAAGCATCACAAGGGAGGGATAGTGGATGTTAGAAACTGAGGGGAGGGTTTGTGATATTTACCAAACCTCAGGGGACGAAGGTCATGTAAAGTTACCCTTAATATAATGTCAAGAGAGGACATAAAGGTATAAAATAGATTGGAAAATTGGCGGTCCCTCCCTACTAATTAGGGTGTCTTGTTGCCACCAAAGCTCGATCAGCCCGTTCGACAGCCCTGTTTGGTGCGGTTGGGTTGTTGGGCTGGGCTCAAAGTGATCGGCGTGATTTTTTAGGGCTTTTGATACGAGCAAGCCAAGCCTATAAAAAAAAAAAAAGCTGTGAAAACCAATCAAGTCGAGCTCGGGCCAAGCCCCTGTTTGATTCGGCCCGGCTCAATTGAGGCTTGGTAGGCTCGAAACATTTTTTTTTGTTAAATAATAAAATAAAAATATTATTATATATATAATATAACTCGAGACAAGCCAAGCCCAGCTCGAGCTTGAACCATTCGGGCTGAGCCGACTTCGAGCCAGGCTTGAATTTGGGCAGAGCCGGGATTCAGGCTAAAAACAAACCCTTCAAGCTGTGAGAGCGGGCTTGGCCAAGCCCGGCAAAGCCCCCGGCCGGATACAAACCTACTACAATGACACCGAATCCATAAGTACATCGGGGTTGGGAACCACATTCTTGTACTAAGTTCCCTATAGGGGAAGCATAGACTGAACGGGTAATGGACTTCACAACGTCCTCTTAAGACATGCCTTCTTTTTTTGGAATGATAGTCAGGAGCTGTCTGCTAGACTTACCCTTATGACACCTTAGCGGATATCTTAGGTAGGGTTGTGTTTGTTTAAAAGAGTGGGTTAGTTAGTGTGGTTACGTTACATGAACTTTAGGATTCTCTTGAAATGGATTAAACTTTTAATTTACTTATGTTGGTGTTAAGTATTTTGATGGATTTTTTGCTATGATTGTACTAAGATTTTCGAAATTCATATATGTGATAAATGTTTGCATCACATAAGGTTCTCGGGATTGCGATTTTAGGCACATATTGATTTGGCATATCCATTTTTTCAAAAATTAATTTCAGCAGTGGTGTATTTAGGATTGTAAAATATTTACATAGATTTTGTTACATAGGTTTCTATCAAGATGCATATACAAAAACCAATGTCTAGTCAGGGAAAGAAGAGTATATAATGAGGGCATGATGAAGCAATGAATATGAATGAGAAAGAAATAGTGAAATGATTGAAGAGAAATTGCAACTAGCATAACGGAGCATGTAGAGGGCGTAATTAGTAAAGAAGAGGCCAAATGAATTATAAAAGACGATGAGGGACCACCAACTGTGTTGGTATGAATATGAAATTTGTCTTCAGATGATGTGAAGCATTTGACTTGTATACTAAAATATGAAAAAAAGGATGGGATTAGTATATCATCAAGGATTATTGATAAAAGGGTCATCCATATAAATCCTATACTCAGTCAAGGTTTTAAAAATGGTCAAAAATCAAGTTGTTTCTGTCAGTTATGTTAATTCTAAGTGGGTGAAGCAAAGTTGGAAGGTGGGGTTGTGAGCAAAGTTGGAAGGAAAAAGTAGTAGAGTAGAGGAGGCACAACAATTCTGGGACTTTCGTTCAAACAAAAATTCTTCATTTCAAACAAAAGCCAAAAAATCCAATTGCAGTGAAATAAATAGCCATGTTAACTATAGGTTTCCACCTTAGGTTCTTCCATCCATTACGGCTTTTTTTGATGATAACACAATAATGTAATGTGATTGTTGTTTGTGTATGAATGTCTCGCTTTGATTTGTATGGAAAAACAGAAGAATCCCAAGAGATATTAATTAGCAGATCCAATCCAAGGAAAAAAAAAAAAAAAAAAAAAAAAAAGAAAAAAAAAAAACATGGAAAAGGACATCATCTATTGAAGAGATTCTCTCCAAGTCAAGTCAAGCCATTTGGAATACGTTTAATCAACAATTGAGCTAGAAAGATCAGTCAAGTCGAAAGTCCAAGTCGGATCTAAAGCTTAAAGATGAAAGCCTAGGCCAGATCAAGTTGAAGAATTTGAAAACGATCGCCTTAAAAGGGTTTAATGTTTAAATTTTTAGTTGGAGTTTTGGAGAGTGGTGTTAGAGGATTTTGTATTTTAAAAGTCCCAAAGTGTGGTTAGTTTGAATGCTCATTACTTAATTGACTGGTATATTAAGACCCAAATTTATATCATCTAAGGACCCTGAAACATATAAAAATCATGATAAAGGAAAGACCAAGGAAATTCATGGCTCATCGAACTTAGTTAAGTAAAAGATGAGATTTCCCAGAGGGAATACGGAGAGAGGATGTTCGTCGACGAAATGTAAACCAAGCAATCTACTCTCGTCAACGATGGATGTGTTAGTGTATTACAGAAGAAGGAAAGGAAAATTCGTAACTTTCTGACTTAAGATAAGAGACTACGGGAATGCAAAGAAGAGGTCCACTAAGATCTTCTTGTTCGCACGAAATTAAAATTTATGCCAAATAGAAAGAAGAAAACATTGTTTTTTTTGTTTGTAATTTGTGTTTGTAAAACGGATATATTTCAACGGACCTTGTGTTGGAGATGCCTTCACCTACGGATATTTTACTTCTTTAATTGAAAAAGAGAAGCTATAAATATGAATGGAAATTAAGAACTATAATACTTCGATAATCATTAAAATCATTCAGCTCCAAACTTAGATTTTTAAAAATCTAGAGAGTGTAAACTAGTAGAATCCCCAAATCAAGTTCTTAAAGTAATTCAACTCCATACTTTGGGAAATTTTTAGTGAGGCTTAGAGAGTGCGTTTCTAGAGAGAATCATACAGTCATGTTTAAGGATGCAAAAAAAAATGATTATCTAAACACTCTATATAAGTGTGAAATCAAGACGTTATGGGAAGGTGAAGGGCGAGGTTATGTTGTCCTTGAAGCGGGGAAGGTAGCAGGGGGGGGGGAGGGGAGCATTGTAAGGATGATTAATACCCACCGTAAAGTGGACTAGTATAGGGAGGAAGGAAGGAGGAAGTATTCCCTGTCAAGTTTTGATCTCGGACCCCTAAGAGAGATTGTATAAAAGGTTGCACTGCACCCATGAAAAATTTTGTACAAGTAATATTGTGGTGACTCATCTAGCGAGGCGAATGAGAATAGCTTGAGGCGGGTGGCCGAACATAGTGAACAAAACTTCTAGTGTGCATTTCTCTTACTTCTCTTTACTTTTATTTGTGTTGCATTCTCATTGTGTGTTTAGAATTGTTAAATTCTATTTTTCTTTAATTTTTTATAATGAAATATTCTACTTAAGGAGTAAGGAAAGGGAAAGGAAAGAGGGATACATGGAAAAATAGGATAAAAAAAATTTTAATTTGCAGATAGACCTATTCACCCCCCCCCCCCCCCGCCCCCCCCCCCCCCACCGCTAGAGTCCAAACCCTGGGTTACAGGCCACTTCCGTGCAAAAGGGTGGGTTTCATGTTACGAACTCGTTCAAATGAAATAAGGTTTGTTTCGATGAATGCTCGCAGGGCAGGTTTAAAAAAAAGGGTTAAGTTCCAAATTTTTGGTGGTTTTGAACTTTAGGACTATAAAATAGGACATTATTTGCGAAAAAGTTTAAAGTTATTCTAAGGCCTTTTACAAAATTTGGTCGGGAGAGTAGAAAAACCTAGGGTTTATTAAGGAGAGCTTGAAGAAAGGAAGAAAAGCTTTGGAGATCACCCCAAAAAGGCTTCATTGAACATTTTGGATCAAAGGGAACGATCCCTAAGGTCGTATCCGCTCAATCTATCTCTAGTGATGGCTTTGTGTGGTTAACAGAATGTGTAAGGAATACTAAGGAGTCTACATGCTTATGTTTGGATTTATTGATGGATTGAGCATGAAATAGGTTTACATCCTTTTATTCTAACTTTGTTTTAATTTTTGTTTGATTAAACATTAATTAGATAAGATTATTGGCTTTATGGTTACTAGATGTGTAGCTAGCGGACGAATTTGGGGAAATGGTAAGTCTCTACTGAAAAGGGATTTTGGTGTGAGCGGAGTCCTTTTGGATGGGGTTTCTTTTATGAGAGTGTATTTCCCCATTCGAGAAAGGTGTGCGATTTTGGCAGCTTGAGTCTGTAGGGAGTTTACCAAAATCCCGCTGTAGCTGAGAGAAACTCAAAGAGTTCTTAAAGAAGAGGAGAGGATGCGGCGAGTAGAAGTGGCCAACAAAGTAAAAGGCCAGGATGACAGGTCCGGGCGCTAGTTGTTAGGCCTAACCCTACCAAGGCTTGCCAACAGTAGATCCTCAGGCACACGAGTGCCTTTCATAACCCCCCCCCCCCAATCCTTGGGTACCGAACACCAATCATGTAGCCATGTTGGCAGGAGGAGAGACCACCCAGTGGGGGAGGCGATCAATCAGTGGGGGATGCTTTTCGATGTAAGGACCTTACCAGGGATCAAAGACAGTGCTCGGTCCAACCTAGCAGATAACTCCCGGATTGCCACCATAAGGCGTCAAGTCCCCGTTCAGGCAAGTCCCACTCAACAGAGGACACCTCAGGGCCCTAGGACCCCAGCAGCCCCACCAGTCGTTCGCTAGGTTGGGTGTGTGCTATCACGGAGCAGGATGAACAGGCATCCAATGACGTTTGGGCAAGGTATGCCCAATTCACAAGTTGCTTAAGTTATAATTATTAGCGGTAGCAATCAAGAGGTGTTGTCCATGGTATCAAGCATGTACTTAGACTCTAAGGTGTTTTCTTATGCTGATTTTTTTTTGGTAAACCAATCATGCCACAAGACAAGAGACTGAAGGCAAATTACAAGGAAAATACTCACACCACCCATGCAAACCCCCTACACACCCCAACACCAGAATGCAAACCACACCCACACACAACAACACATGCAGCCCTTGTAAGCTTCAACCTTAGGCTCCTCAAAAGGGTACAACCGTTTGAGGCCAAGTAACTTATAAAGGGATGCATGCTCGGGAAACTACCCGAGTGGACCTAAACACTCACCCTAAGGCTTTTGTTTTTGTGGCAAACACAATCATACACACAGGCAATGACTGAAGGCAAATAAAGGAAAATACGCACATCACCCATGCAAACACACAAACACACACACCCAGCATGCAAACTCACACACACACAGCAACACTGCAGCCCTGTATGCTTCACCCTGGAGCTCCTCAAAACGGGTACCTAACCGTTTGAGCTTTTTGGTTCTTAGCTTGATCAGTAAGTAGAAATTGTTGTACCCAAAATAAAAACTTAAGACTATAATTTAATCATCACTTCATTCAACAAATATGAAAATCCGTTCGACCGATTTGCGGGGACTTGTGATTAATATTCTGGATGAGATCATTGTGTTCACTTTGGTTCGAACGAGCTCAAAGGGTTAGGTCTCCTCTTCCTTTTCTCCCATATATCCTACTTCCTCCCTTGAATTTCGACTTAAATCATCTAGATCCCATCCGTCTAGGTCGTGATATTTGAAAATTATCTAATAGTTTAGATTTTGTTTTTGGTATGCTTCTCATATCCAATCATTTCCCAGCTTTCCTCCTGTTGGGAGGGCGGGTAGGCGTGTAAACGACCCGAATATGACTGAGGGGAAGATGAATGGATGAAGTTCATTGACTTCAATCTCTTCCTCTGACCTTCCAAAACCCACAAAAAAGGAAGGGGGTAATCGAAGGGAAGGGGCTCGTCGAGTGCTAGCCAAGTTGAGAGATTCCTTAATCTTGTAATTCGAATGCTTTTGGTATATGTCAAAAGGGGTGGTTCGCATTGAGGCGTCAAACCAACCTTCTGAGTTATCTCTCACACACCCATTCCTGATATCCTGCGATATCATCAAGGGGAAAAACTTCTATCCTGGTCGATCGATTCATGTTGGTTAGTCCAAGAATTTTTACCAAACATCGCCAGTGACAAACATGATACCAAGAAATTTTTTGGGGGTGCATGTTCGTGGTAAGCATTCACCATTTCCCAGTTGTTCTTCCGAGTTTCTTGACACTCCCCTCATCTTGGAGGCTTATTTTCCCTATCGATTCTAGGATAATGGTAACTCCCAAGTCTTGGACTCTACTGCTGCCTTTTTGGTGTGGGGATGGCCGTCCTTGGGCACCTCCCCATTTGCTTCAGTGGTGTCTCACTCCTCTTGCTCGTGTTATGAACATGATTATGTGTGTTAACATCGACCCCAGGGGCCACACTGCCAATATGGTTCATACCGAGCCTGCCTTCTCCATGCCATCATCTCTCTCGAGTTGATCTGTATTTCCTCTCTGATAGCCGAGCGAATGGTTTTGGTCAGTGAGTCTACCTCTCAGCAAGACGATTTTCCTTTTGGCATTTTAATATGCCAAATTTTGAAATACCATGGTGTCCTTCCTACTTCATATGGCTCCTTCAAAAACTTAAATTGGAAAGATCTCATGGTCCAAGAGTTGTGCACATGTGCGAAGAACACAACCTGCATGGCCAGCTACAGATTCTGAGGATAAAGTCATGATGGAGGATGAGCCTGCTACAGATGGTGCTCCATCCATGGAGTTTTTGGCAGCCCAAATGGTCCAGATGTTGTCCAACCTGGTCTCTTTTGCCGATGAAGTCCAAGCCCAACACCTAGTACCAATCACAACATACGGCTTTTGAGAACGAGATGCAGGGTTCCTATTAGTCATTGAACACTTCAGTGCAAGATCTTCGCATCGATTTGTCCTAGTTTTGCACTCGTATGTGGCCTGCAGTTGATCTCCCCCATACTACTGTGGATGACAATAAGCTTGGGGATGCTTCATTATCATATGGTGTTTAATACACTTGGGTGGGATGTTGGTAGTAGTGGTAGGTTAGGAATTACTTTGTTGGTTCTTGTGGGTTGAGGAGATGGGTTTAAGTTGAATGTCTAGTTAAGAAGCAGTTTATGTTTCTACTATGCTCCTGAATTCCAATGATATAATCCCATTTTGAATCAATGAGCCAGAGTTTTTATGTCTCCATTTCTTTTAGTACCTTTTTAATGTTATGTACTCATGTTGTGCTGGCTTTTCGTTCAAAAAGAAAAAATATCCCCACTTGTTTGTTTTAAGTTCTATAATTTTGGGGACAAAATTCTCATAAGGGAGGGGGGGAGGATGTAGAGACCCTGATTTCATCCATGTAAATCCTATACTCATCAAGGGTAAAATGGTTGAAAATCAAGTTGTATGTCATGTTCATTGTTAATAAATGGTTTTGATGGGTGTTTAACCTTAAAATATGCATTGGAAAGTTTAAAAGGTATATAAGCCTAAGTGGGTGAAGCAAAGTTGGAAGAAAAGCAGAGAGCAGCAATTCTGGGACTTTCATTCTAATGAAAATCTCATTCGCTCAAACGAAGCCAGAAAATCCAATTGCAGGTAAAATTTAGCAGCCACTTCCATTCGAAGGGCCTGAGTTTCATTCGAACGAACTTTTCGTTCGAACGAATGCTCGCAGGCATGGTTTTTTTTTTTTTTTAAATGGTTAAGTTTGGATTTTTGGGGTTTTGATCCCTAGGACTATAAATAGGACATCATTTTCGAGGTTTAAAGTATTCTAAAGCTTTTTACCCAATTTGGCCAGGAAGAGGTTATTGAGCATTTTGGAGATCACCCCAAGCTTTTAGACACCATATGATAATGTATTAAACACCATATGATAATCTTGGAGATCACCCCAAAGCCTTCCTTGAGCATTTTGGATCGAAGGGAACGATCCCTAAAGTCGATATCCTCTCTAATCTATCTCTTGTGACGATTTTGTGTGTTTAAACAAGAATATGTATGGAATACTAAGGAGTCTACATGCTTATGTATGGATTTATGAGTTTGAGCATGAAATTAGGTTGACATCCTTTCTAGTCTAACTTTGTTTTACTATTTTATATGATTGAACACCAATTATATGAGATTATTGGATGTGGTTACTAGATGTTGTATCTATCGATTGAATTTGGGGAAATGGGTGATTCTACACTTGTAAATGGGATTTTATTGTGGTTTATAAATGTTGTAAAACATGATACTTCTTCGACATTGATGAAACATGTGCTAAATGGTTTGTATGTATGAAATGGATTATGGGAAATTGTTATATAGAGATTGTGTTAAATTATGGTGGTGTGAGGCATTGTGAAATGAAAAATGGTATTAGTATTGAAGGAAGTAGACTTTGTGATCAAATGTGATGATGAGAATTGAAATGTGATATGGTTGTTATTGCTCATGATATGAAAATGTGAAATTATGATAATATGTTAATTGTGGTTGCCATGATAAATTATGCCCTATTTATACGGTATGGTGATCGGTATTCGGGTAGGCCAACACTTAGAGGAAGTCTCTAATGTCGTGAATTCTCTAACCAGGTAGATGTATCCTGGTGGAGTTTCTTGACAGAAGATCGGAATCTAAAAAGAATGTCAATTATGACACTTATACACAAGTTCACATGTGTGGTAGTTACCAGTATCACGGGTACACAAGCATGTCATGGACACTGAATTACAAGTACATGGACACCGTGCATGAAACACAAATACAAATACAAATACAAGGACACTGTGCATGAAATACAAGTAAAAGTACAAGAAAATTGTGTATGAATTATAAGTACACTGAATCACGAACCCTGAATTTTCAAGAAGCCCGAGAAACCATGTGGATCTCCATGGATATGATTTCAAGTTCTGGATAATGCATTATAGACATTGGGTCAACAAGAGCTCAAGGGGCTTATGCTTACCATCGATGCACCTCCATGGGTATGACCAAAAACCTAAAATACTATCTCATGGGAAACAAGCAAGCATGACATTCATTGTACAAGTCCAAGTCTTACACAAGTACACAAGTCAAGGTGATGATATGTTATGTTCACATGATTTCGCACTTTGATTATATTACTGTAATATGATATTGTTACTAATTTATATAACTGTGACATGAACCGATATTGAGCATGTACATGTGTTATTACTATTGATGGTTAGATTGCATATTCGCTGAGTGTTTTCAATGCTCAGTCGACCTGTTATTGTCGTCAGGTTTAGCGCAAGAGCAAACAACCACTCCTTGGATTGAAGAAGATTATCAAGAGGAAGTTGAAGTAGGTGATCATTTCGCTTAGGGAGTCCGAGACCTGGATCAATGGCCACATTATTAGGCCTTTGATGTTGAGTTATTTTGAGAAATAATGTATTAGACGTTTTATACTCATAGATGATGTTACTTTAGACTCATTATATTTGGGGGCTATGATGATTGGCCCGGATGGAGGGTGATGATGTTTATATTGTTGCTTGTTATATAGGCTGGTCCAATTATATTGAGATTTTATTGTTGTCGTTTTGGAGACTTTATATTAGTTCTTGCCTTATGCATTATGGTTCAAGCAGGGATAAGTAGTGTGACACAGTCCAAAGTCCCATTTTGGTCATAGTGGGGTTTGGGGCGTTCCAGTAATGAAAACATGGATGAAGGCAATGGGTGGTCGACAACCAAAGGTGATTCTTATTGATCAAGAATCGGCAATTGGAGGAGTATGCACGTGTTTTACTAAGCACCAGACATTGTTTTTGTTTATGACACATAATGTGAAATGTCATGCAGAACATATCCTATATTTTTAATGTACACAATGGGTTTAGAAATGATTTTAATAATTGTTAGTACAACAGTGAAACAATTGAGGATTTTGAGCAAAATTAGGAAGGTATGCTTGAGAAATACAACTTAAGGGATAATAATTGACTGATGAGATTATATGAGAAGAAAGAGAAGTGGGTGTCTGTTTACACAAGTGATATTTTTTGTGCTAACATGTACACAACTCAAAGGAGCGAAAGCATCAATGCTTACTTTGTTGGGTACTTGAGAACAACTTTGTCTTTATATGAAATTGTGAGGTAATATGATAGAGTTGTCTTAAAAAGAAGAGAGACAGAAAATGATGATTGAGAGCAATTATAGAAAACCAATTTTGCAAGTTGGTGTGTACATTGAGAAAGATGCGACTCAAATTTACACAAGAACAATTTTAAAGAAGTTTTAAGGTGAATTACTTCAAAGTCTCAATTACTGTCATGAACAAAATGAGGAAATTATCCCAAATGATCCTCAATTAAAAAACAAAGAAGTTGAAAATACTTACATTAATGATAGTAACCATGAAAGTTCAGGGAATCAATTGAGTAGTCAAAGACATTTGCTCGATCCACCTATTGTGAAACACAATGGGCGACTTAACAAACACAAATCATTATAAGTTGCCAAATAACAAAGTAACCACTAAGACCAATGTGGCAGACAAAAAGAGTGGGGTGCCAAAGAAAAAAGTGACCAAATTGAGAATTTATCCACATATTTCTATATGTTGAAAGAATCCCAAAGTCTATGTGCTAATCCTAAGTGGGACTTCTGTGTTGGCGTTCTTATGGGGTGATATAAACCAGACTAACTTCCACGCAAGCGCTTGTGTTAGGGTCGTCATTCAAGCCTGTTTGTGGCTGTCTAAGGTGTCTCACATGCAAGAGTTAATTGGTGAGGGTTGCCGACCAAGCTACTGAAACGTTTCTTTGATGATAGTCACGATATCGATGATGACCTTGATACGGAGCTACTAACTGTGACTTAATAGGATATTCACCAAAAAAGGGGAATATTGTTGCATAAATTCATCTGCATCCAAGTAATGGTGGGTCCTGACCCCTTGAAGATCGAATCACAGCCAATCGCGATTGAACTTAGGGACAGTTCAATCGCACCCACAGGTCAACACATGTCTCTTTTAACCCCTATTAAATGTTGTTAAGGTTCACTAGCCTTTAGGGTTCAATAATTTAACCTTAGTTTTTAGAAAAAAAAAAAAAAATTTTTAAAATTAACCCTAAGGGTTAAAAATTCTAAACTAGAGTGAATATTTTTTTTTCAAAAAATGAAGGGTATATTGTTGAATCCCAAAGGATTGGTGGATCTTAACCACAGTTAATAAGAATTAAAAGGGACACGTGTGGACCTGTGGTGTGATTGAACTCTTCCCAAGTTCAATCACAATTGGCTGTGATTCGATCTCAACCTTGTGTGTATCCTCATATCAATTGTCTGATGCTAAGAAGATTTATTGCATTGGCGACTGATTAAAGTGATTAATTTAGGCATTTTAAAATATTTAAATCATTACATCAGCAAAGTCCATCCATGTTAGCAACGGAAGGGGGTGTTTGTCACAAACAACTGAAATAGAGGGGAGGTCAGTGTGATTTCAGAAATAAGAGTAGAGATCTCTGAAATTGCACCAAACCTCGGGGGAGGTTAGTGCAATTTACCATTTCTCTTATAAAGTTTTCCTTCTCAAAAAAAAAATATATATAGTCATCTGAATCTTAGAATGTGTTGATTTCTCCTCTGCAATCCATGGAGTGTTTCAAATCCCTTCATTCGGCCCCTAGTCAGGAGTCTGCATTCAGAACCTGCAGCTTTCTCCAAACCAGGACCTCCAATGAAGGAATGTAGGGGTCATGGGATCCTCAAGTGGGGAAGGTCAATTTTATTTGACAGGGGAATCCATAGGATTAGCCATGACAATTGATGGTTTCGCGCACCAACCCAGGCACTTCTGAAGGCTTATGATGTTGAGGATCACTTATTACTCATCTCTCTCTTGCCCACAATAAGATAAGTCTTTCCGATTTTAATTATCTGGTATCCGTGGTACTGCTTTTTGCATTGCATTGCTAGTCCTAAGCCCAGATAAAGGAGGAGGGTTTCATCAGGTTAGCAACCATTGTAAAGAAAATATCGTCAAATCCTATGACATGAATCCTAATTTATTTTTCCGCTGTTAATAGAATGAAATAGCAAAACAGGACCCCACTTGGTGAATTTTATTGAAGAGAAAGCAAGCAGATGATCTCCAAATCTTGGTATGAAGTAGCAATGTTGATGGTGCTAAATTACAAGTTATAAATGCCAATAAAAGGCATCAACACAGACCCAATCCACAACTTCCCATCCTTCTCCTCCACTTCACTAATAAACTTCAAAGTTCTTCCATCACTATCTTCTAACACTTCTATAACTTTCCCTTCCTCGCTTAGCTTTATAGCAGTTGCATGGGCCTTCCCCCCAACTAGAAGTTTATGCAGTTGCTTGAAACTAAGAGGGAGCTTCAACAAAACCTTCCCAACCCATGTATTAGAAAGGATCAAATTTGTGACAAATCCCGTCTTCGAGTGCAATGCCACCCAGAATTCCCCCTTTGAATTTCTTCGGACATTGTCCGGAAAGCCCGGTAGCACAGCAAAGATGTCAGAACTTCCAGCTTTAGGACCCTGAAGCCAAAGCCTTCTGATCCTACCAGTAGTGGTCTCGGCAACTAGAACGAAGGAGTGGTCTTTGCTCATTGCCACACCATTTGCAAAAGCGATGCCTCGCATTAAAACCGTCACCTCTTTGCTTGATTTATCGTACTTCATCAACCTCCCAGTCTTGTCCCCGGTTAAAATTGCCGGCATGAACTGTCTGCAAAGATCTTAGACATTATAATGTGAAAAAAAATACGGAAGAATAATCATCTATATGCAGGGGCAGAACCAGGTGGGGGCGAGGGGGGCTAGAGCTAGCCCCCCCTCAACTTAAGAGAAAAAACAGTTACAAGGCATAGTCATGGGCAAGAGAGCAACTGCCCCCTACGACTCCGAACCCCCATACCTCCTGGACCAAGAATATTTCATACCCGCCTAGTCATTTTTTCATAAACTTATAAAAAATTATTAAAATTATCAATCAACCATCCCCATAAGAAAATCCTGGCTCCGCTCCTATGTATATGTGAAATTCAATTTACCTTCTTTGGAAGATGGTACTTGTGTCTGTGAAGTAAATCACATCTTCGTCCTCATCAATATCCATATCATTGGTGAAGCGGAAAGGCTCGCCTTCAGCTTCTGTGGCTAATTGAGTGGCCAAACCTCCAGTAGGACCTACCATATGAAGCCCCAAATAGGCATCGGCAATGTAAAGCTCTCCTGTCTTTTGATGAAACCGCAATCCAAGTGGCCTCCCACACACATGTTCCATCTCTGGCGCATTTGGTCGAACACACTCCTTCCTTCATGTTTTCAGTAATTCAAAATCCAAACTAATTAATCACTTCCAAAAGAATAACCCCAACATTGTTTTCTCTTTTTCACTGTATTTCCTATCAGATCTTTATATGGATCATAAACATATGTTGCTTATATTCTAAATATATTCCATTTATCATGTAGATATATGGAACCCCATCATGGATGATAATCTTCACTACCATGAATTTGGTTCTAGATTTTGGTTTTTAGTCCATTCGATCGGATCGAAAGCGATGGATCTTCATCATCCATGATGGGCTGCTGCCAGTTTTTTTTTTTGAGAGCAAAATGGGAGTTAGTTTAGTAAGTTACCTTTGTGAAGAGGTGAAAGCAAATTCAGTCCAAGCTTGGGCTTCTCCTTCCCATTTGAGAATTCGACCGTCGGCGACACCAGTGTAGGGACCCTCCCCATTGGGATCGAAAGCGAGACTCTCCGGTCCGGTAGCTCCAAAGAGTCGAATTACTTCTGCACCATGGAGCTTGTCATGGCCTCCAGGAATAGGAGGTGGTGCGAAAAGATGGATGGGGTCGAAAGCGAAGAAGATCGAGAGGAGTGCAAGTGTTGTTGCAGTCAAGATTAGCTTTGTGTTCATGGCTTCACAGAGGAAGATATGGTTGGATTGAAGATAGGATTGCGAGTTGAATGGGTGGTGGCTTGCACTCTCTTAGTCTCTCTCACCCTCCCAAATTTGTACTATTATTTGTTTGGTTTTTTCTGGCTGTAAAGTAGTTAGGTAGAGGTATGGGAAATCAACAAGTCCTCGCATCTAAATGGCACACCTGTCCTGGGACCAAGTGAATCATCAAATCACAGCCAATTGCAATTGAATTTAGGGAGAGCTCAATTGCACCATTGCACCCACAGGCCAACACATGTCCCTTTTAACCCTAATCAACTGTGGTTAAAATTCACTAATCCTTGGAGTTCAATAATATAACCTTGAGAAAAAATATTCCACTTTGGTTAAGAATTCTTAACCCGTAGAGCATCTCCAACACTAAAGTAACTTTTTTCCCCAAATTTTGTCAGATGGGAGAGCGGAAGACGGTAGGGAGCCATTTTTACAGCTTCAACTCCAACAGTCACTCCTTAGTTCTTCCCCCATCTCATTGTTCACCCCTCAGTGGTCTTTTTTTTTTTTTGAAAATCAGAAGAAGAAAACGGGATAGCGAGTTGAAACAGCGCGTCGGATTTTGCGAGCGGAAATCGTGATCCTAAAATACCAAGTTGGTATTAGAACCCTATTGGATGACGTTTTCCCTTATACAGCTCCCTAAACAAAAGAAGGGAGCTGGTTTAGGGACGTCTTGGAAATCAACAAGTCGCATCTAAATGGCACACCTGTCCGGGGGATCAAGTGAGATCATCAAATCACAATCAATTGCAATTGAATTTAGGGAGAGCTCAATTGCACCTACAGGCCAACACGTGTCCGTTTTAACCCTAATCAACTGTGTTAATCCTCAAAGTTCAATAATATAACCTTGAGAAAAAATATTTAACTTTGGTTAAGAATTTTTAACCCTTAGGCTAGTATTTTTTTATCATTTTTTTTCTTCTAAAAACTAAGGTTATATTATTAAACCCCAAGCATGGCGGAGCTAAGAGTTTCTTGCAGGGGTTAACAAAGTGGGACTGACCATAATTTTTTTCTTTGTGAGTCATCTCATCAATTTGTAGCCGCTTACTCTTAAATAATATAAGAATAAATTTAGCTTTTTCCTTTTCTTCAAAAGTTGAGGGAAACTTTAGCAGCTATGCCACTACTCCAGGCTATGCCCCTAATTGACACAATACAAATTTTCTTTTCTTTTTCCAAAAGTTGAGGGCGGGCTTCATCCCCCTTGGTCCCATGTGGCTTTGCCTCTAACCCCAAGGGTTAATGAATCTTAACCATAGTTGATTAGGGTTAAAAGAGACACATGTTGGCCTCGTGGTGCAATTGAACTCTCCCAAATAATTGATTAAAAGATAGCTAGGCAAAATGTGGGACTTTTTCAATTTGTAGGAATCGATCCCGGTTCATCCAAATGAAAGATACACACACTGGCACTAACAATTAATGATATGACATTGGATTAGTAGACTTTTTCGTGGTCAAGATCAATCCATCACTTTGTTTCTGGTCTCTGATCTCTAATATGGAAAGCCTTCACAATCGAAAGGCGATTGGAACACCTGCCTGTGTGATGCATATACTAGCGATGATGGTAAACAATCTATAAGGTAGAGAAAGTTTGCCTTTTTCATTTGTTGGAAGATAAAGGTGAAACACTGAAAGTAGACCGAACTGGACTTGAAGAAGAGTAGGTTTGAAGCCACGGATAAAATGAACATTGCAAATTAAAAAAGACAAGATTATCTGCACCATTTGAGAGCGAGAGATCCTATGGCAATTACAAGAATGCCACACGTGATACCAGTTTCTCATGTTAAAAAAATAAAATTTGATAAAAACTATAATCCCAAATCTCTTTGACAAGTTCAAGAGAGGATATGAAGTCCATTGAATTCGAGATCCGACATTTAGGGGGGTCAAACTTAGGAGGTTGGTGGATTGGCAAAGCAACGGATTTTCTCTGGCAGATGCCAGAGTATCACACTCGGGCATACCTCTTCAGCTTACGCGTGGAATTGTGTTTCACTAAGGATGTGATAGCATGCATCTCACATGTTCCGCTGGGTAGTACACGCACACCTCCTCAACTCACCATGTGTCCTCTTTGACACTCATTAATTATAGTTAAGATTCACTCATCCATAAGATTAAATAGTCTAACCTAACCCTATGTTTGGTTGTCGAGAAAATAAGTAAAAACATGGAAAATAAAAGAAAATTAGACAAAACACAACTAAAAATTGTATTAAAAATCCAAAAATTTCTTTTCTTTTCCATGTTTTCATCAATTTTCTTGACAACCAAACATAGCATTAGTTTTTAGAAAGTCATTTTTTTTAAATCAACCTTGGATGTGATTCACTCATTCATGTGATTAATTTTTTAATGTGAATATATAGAATCTACAAGCCTTCATTGTCATTCTAATTATAAATTCAGAAGATTATTTTACTCTCATTAGATTATTTTACTCTCATTCCATTCAAGATGCCTAAAGAATATTTGATTAAAGTCAACGGATTACCTCTGGTGCATGCGCGAGGCCAAGCCTCAGGCGTCCATTCATCGAATACCATGTGGGGATAAAAAGGGGGAGAGATATCAACCGAGGAGATGTCAAAAAACAGGGGAGCAAATGAAATGACTTCTCCCCTTTTTAGTGCCAAATGCCGCACGATGAATGGATGCCCGAGGTTGGGCCTCCGGCGTGCACCAGAGGTAATCTGATGTCAAAAAAATCCATTTATATATTCTGTTGAATCAAATTTAAGGGAGGTCTAGGAATCCCGCCTCTTGCGCCACTGCTGGGGTGTGGCCTCTCTATTGAGGGAGGTCTGGGATCCAATCCCCAAGGGTGACAAGTCTGCAAGAGCTCCAATCTCCCAAGCTAACCACTAACCATTGTTCTAATCACTAACCGTAGTTAAATGATACCCTCAACAAAAAAAATTGACGTTCGGTAACATATTGCTCTTAAAATTAATTTATAATTTTATTAATTAATTTTTGGATATATAATATGTGTTTTTATCACTATTTTTTTTATTCTTTTAATTTTGCCTTTGTCTGCCACTTCTTTATTTAGAGAGAGTAACTATGAACATGAGCACCGTTGAACAATCAACCGGAGCAACCCCAAAAAATGCCTTCAGCAGTGATAGTGTGGTAATTACAAACATAAATAAGGGCATTCTTTAACACTAGCATTTTTTCATAAATACCCTTTCAAGGAACTTTTTGGGTTGGTCCGGTTGACTGTTCAACCGGAGCTCCTGTTGATAGTTAATCTCTTATTTAAAACTCTTCTAATTTTCTTTTGGTCATTTACAAATGCTAAGCTTAGGTTCTTATCCAAAAGATAATTTTATATTTCGTGTTATATTCTGCACTAAAATTCATTTCTTCGTTCACAAGATTCCATATAAATATTTATTAGATGTTAGTGGGCATAATTTACCATCTCCTAAAGTTGGAATGGGCTTTGGTCGAACTAAATGTGTTTATTTGTTCAGTTTGTCCTAGGGAGCTAGTTACACTAATGACATCAATAGGTTCGATATACTCTCCTTTTAGCATTGAAGATTTTATAAAAAAAAAAATTTTGAATGTCAAATTTATTTAACCCATGATTTTCAAGCTGGTCTAATTTTTTTCATTCATTAGGACTGGACATTCACATAGATTGCACGTGCATTCCGTAAATTTATAGAAGTGTAATATAAGTCTATGAAATAATATATCTTTACTAATATAATAAGAATGGGCAAGTTAAAAATGTGGATTGAATTTTACTTAATTCCAAAACTGTAATTTACTCATATGGGTTCAAAACTTTTAAATTTGAATGAATTTAAGTTAATTCCAAAAAATTTCTTTACTCATTTAGGTTCAAAATGTTAGAACAAATTTTTGCAAATTCTAAAACTGCCCACTCATATGGGTTCAAAACGTTGACTGGATTTTACTTAATTCTAAAACTATCATTTACTATAAAGACAATAGTACTTTAAAAGGTTGATTGATTAGCTTAATTCCAAAACTAACCTTTGATAATATATAAAAAAAATGATACTTAAAAAAGTTAATTGAATTTTAACTTAATTCTAAAATTACCTTTTATTAATTTTACCTTTTATTAACATAGGGGCTTTTTCACCAACAAAAGTTGATTGAAATTTAATTTAACTCTAAAATTGCTCTTTATTAATATATAAAGCAATGTTTTCAAAATCGGGTCAGTTGTCGAACCGGCTAGGTGACCGATGCTAACTTATGATAATTGTTGCAGAGTTGGTATTCAAAACCTTACTCTGTTCTCTTCTCATTCATTGTTTTATATAGATTTACAAGTTGGATAAGATTGAAACACTTTGAGTAAAACAAATACAATTTGAATTGGATTCAAGGACTTCGAGTATATCCTTTATGTAGGATATAAACTTTGAGTAGGACTCTCCTTCTTGCTTTAAACGTATGTATATGAGGCTCTACTAGTATCGGTTAATACACCCCTGCAAGTTGATGGCGACTTAGATATCAACTTGTACTGTAAAAATCAAAACTAAGTAATAGGAAGAGCCTTTGTGAAGATATCAGCCGGTTGGAGATCGGTAGAGATAAAGCAAATTTCAAGGTCACCTTGCACAACCCATTCACGAACAAAATGATAATCAATTTCTATATGTTTTGTTCGTGCATGGAAGATGGGATTGGAAGCCATGTATATTGCGCTGACATTGTCACAAAATAGATGAACTGGAGTTGAGAGGCACACACTCAAATCTCGAAGAAGATATCGAAGCCAGCCAAACAGTTTTTGCAGTAGTGAATGCTAAGACGCGATATTCTGCTTCCGCACTAGATCAAGAAATAGTCTTCTGTTTCTTACTGGACCATGAAATAAGATTTGGTCCAAAGAATATACAAAATCCTGTAGTAGATCGTCGATCATCTGGATTACAAGCCCAATCGGCATCAGAGTAAGCAATCAAGGAGAATTCATCAGAGGGTTGAATTGTCAGCCCATAGTCTAAATTTCCTTTGAGATACCGAAGAATGCACTTAGCTGCTTTGAGATGAAGGGTAGTTGGACGATGCATGCATTGGCATGTTTGATTGACAATAAATATGAGATCGGGACGAGTAATCGCGAGATATTGGAGAGCACCAACCAATTGCCAATACGGCATTGGATCCTCAAGAGGATCTTCCATGACGGATAATTTGGATCAAAGAGCAATGGGAGTCGAACAAAGCTTGGAGCCGATCATTTCATGTTTGTCGAGTATCTCCAATGCATACTATCGTTGTGAAAGTACTAGGCCTGTCATAGAACGTTGAACCTCCATGCCAAAAAAATAATGTAAAGGACCTAGGTCCTTCATGTGGAAGGAAGAAGTCATATTAATGATGAAGGATTGAATCAGTTTATCCGAGGTGCTAATGAGGATTATGTCATCAACATGAGTAGCAAAACCAAGGTGCCAAGAGATGTCTGAGAGATGAACATAGATGAGTTTGCCAGGCTACAAATAAATCTATGTGCGAGAAGATAAGAGTTGAATTTTTGAAACCAAGCTCAAGGTGCTTGCTTAAGCCCTTAAAGGTTTGTGAAGGCCTGACATCAAGTTGTCGAATAGTTCAATTGAAAGAAACACGATGGAGAGTAAGGACCATATGAAATTGTGGCGGTTTTACTACCAAGGCTGAATGTCTCATTAAAATCAATCCTTATGTTGATTGAACCTCTTGCAACAGGCGAGCTTTGTAGCGTTCTAAGGAAAACGTCCACTCGTTGCTTGACCTAGTAAACCCATTTAGATCCCATAATGGTTATACCTAGAGTACTTGGAACAAGGGACCATGTATGATGCAAAGGAGGGCATGAATTCCTTGATCAATGGCCTTGCGCCAGTGTGGCTGTTTGGATGCTTGAGTGTAACGGTCAGGTTCCCGAATTTGCAAAGATTCATCAGATAAAATTGCAGGTGAGAATCGGGTGTCAGGTTGATAGCCATGCTTTCTGGCGGTATAGTTCCATCTTTGCTTCTGGTATGTGGGGATGGAGAATGTATAGCAAGTACCACAATGTGTGTGTGAAGTATTCGGCAGTGGAGCTGCAATTGAAGATTCGGCAAGGAACCATTAGGAGGGTTAGCGAGATCAACTGTGAGATCAATTGGCAGGGGATGGAGGACAACACCGATGATTGTAGTCATAGGAGCAGCATAAGCAGATTTCTAGTGCAACAGGAGGCTCAGTTGGTGGAGAAGGTTGTGCAGGCGAGAGTACTGGAGCTGTTGTGGGAGCCACAGAGTGCGTCAATAGGGGATGGGGCAGCAACATTATGTACAAGAGAAGGTGGAGCAAAATGAGCAGTCACATCTTGTACTGTCAAGGGGCGCACCCCTAGTGAAGGCTCTAAGATGCCCCAAAACCATGGTGAATGTGGGCGGGGTAGGTTGCCGCTTAGACTACAAAAAATCAGAAAGGAGGAAAGAGTGCTCCAGAAATTTAACATGTGGGAGATGATACACAGCCAGTGGTAGGTGTAAACATCGATAGCCCTTATGACAGGTTGTAATCCAAAAAATACACCACAGATGATTTAGGACTGAGTTTGTCGGGTGTATTTGCACCTAGAAAGGGTACATTCACATCCAAAAACGTTTTAAAATTGTAGTCGTGTTTGTCGGTGCACATCGTTTTGTAAAGAGAATCTGGCCAGAGAATAGATTGACATCATGGTTGATTTGAACCCTGTTGTGAGGAATATGCCAACCCAAAAAGAGCAAATGTCAATTTC
>JABCRI010001438.1:0-27558 GCA_015143295.1 Tetracentron sinense
AACAAAAAATTTACTGTCTCCTCTGTAACATCCAGTGTGATATGGTAGGTTAAGAGTTCACTAACCATTAAGGGGGTATAGGCTTAAAGCATCTACCGTTTGGTTTGTTAGAAGCAAAAAATAATCGGTCACCTTTTAGCTCCTTTAATTGGGTAGAGGATATCCAATAACCCTTAGGGATTGAAAGGATATAATCGTTGGTGTTTAGATATTGTTTTAAAAATAATGTGGACCCTTGTAAATCCATTTAACTGTGGTAAGATTTACTAACCTTATGGTTAATAATATATACCTTTGGTGTTTTTTTTTTAAATGGGATCCCCTATTAAATTTTTTTAACTATGGTTAAGACCCAATAATACCATTAGGCGTGAAAGACACTCGACTCTAGCTGTTTAGAAACACAGTCAAACCCATAGGTGCTTAAAACTTATCAACCATAGTTGAAAAAGCCAATTAAAGAGGCTTTGTGAAAATTATGAAATCTACGTAAAAGGCATAATAGTCATTTAATAAACAATTACTAACGAAAGTTGAATAAAATGGTTATTTGTCTACTATGGAAGCCGAGTGTTAAGGTTGCAACATTGTTATTAAATAATGAGTGATATGCAACAATGAGATAAACCCAAGCCACTGATCAGCACAAATCACCATACTTGAAAACTTAAGACAATAAGATTCATAATCGCTATGAGAATAAAGGAAAAGGAGAGCGGAGACCACCCTAGGCTTAGGGTTCTCGGTGCGGACGGTGACCGAGATGGATAGAGACAGGCGACGAAGGTATCATAGGCTACCAGGTATGACCACATAGTCAGCTACCCTAGTCCGACATCCAGTTGTCGAATCTTCTCAAAATTCTTTTTTTTTCGTCGTTTACGTCTCTGCAATCAGAGAAATATTTTGCAATGCTCTTGGGCAGTTCTCTTTATCCTTATTCTCCTTTACAAATTTTGCAATTCACACCCACAATTCTGTTCTTTTTTTAAAAAGATATTGCATGCGATATATGGGATATTATTGTAATGATATATCTCATATATCCTGAGGATACCAGTACTAAACGAAAAAAATGTAAAAAACAAAGGCGCCAAATAGTGACTTCGAAAATATCTGCACGATATTTCATAACTATTGCCACTACAAAGAGAAAAAAGGAAGAAAAAAAGAAAAAAAAAAAAAAAAAAAAAAAAAAAAAAAGAAAAAAAAAAAAGGGTATTTATGAAATATCGTGCAATATTTTAGATATTTCGATGTGAAATATTCAAAAATTTGTAAAAAAAAAAAAAATTAGAATTCCTTGATCAAAAAAAAAAAAAAATAAAAAAAAAATAGATGTATCCGGGACTCCTCTAGCTCCGAAAATCGATACATATCATCGAAATATACCAAATTTCGTTGAAATTTTGAACCTTGCCTACAGTGCCCCCTATTGCTCGATCAGTTGCCCACTTTGGCTTGGTAGTGGGCACCCGCTTTTTTTGACTAAAAAACAAAAATTCGCATTCCTGTCCTCGCGCTTTCTGCCAGGATAGTCCACATCACTCGGTGTAAGCGCTGGCTGACCGAGACCTCATGGGTTGTCGCAACGCAAGCAATGAACAAAGGAGCCAGCCCCCCTAGAGCGCAACCCTTCTGAGCCAGCGACGGCAGCTCGAGGCAGTTGCCATCAACAAGAGCAGTGGAGGGCAAAGGAACGGGGGGGGTATACGCGGCGTAGCTCCGCCATCATTTGGGGCACTTCGGTGCCTCGAAGCGCACAAAATTCTGGAGGGGAGTGGCTTTTTTCCAAACGGAACTCATTTCATCAGGCACTCATGACAAGAGGCGTTGCCGGGCCGCGCGTCTCCCAGGTTATACATCTAACCATAAGTATCTGAGGCTCAAGTTAGTAAAACTACCATGGCCCCCTATAACGCAACAGTACGCCGCCCGGAGGAAGAGTCTTCCACCCAACAGGGGGCCTCCCAACCCAATTCCACTAACCGATATATTACCCGATACTACCGATAAGATTCGGTTGGGATGGGGTGCAGCTTAACCCACCCCTTGTCATAGCAACTGCTTCAGGCTCTCGGTTATCATATCAGATAAATTGGGAAGAACCATTTTGGAAGTAGCAACATCCCTCCCGAGTGGTACACCTCTGCAGGCTAAAGCCTAGCAATGCGGGAAGCCATCCAAACAGCCAACCATCTTCACCTCTCCCAATTATTGCTGCTTTCAGATGCAAAGTCGGTGATTGACTTAGTTTCTTTCCAATCAGGCCAGGGAGATTCCTTTGGAAATTGTTAATGTTGTGGATGAAATCCGGCTGCTCTTTAATAAACAATCTGTTCTTCTGGATCTGCTTTAATCCCCGTGGCAATAATATGCAAGCCCATAAGCTTGTTCCTTTTGCTCTTCGTCGTAGTGCCAAAAATTGTCTTAAGGGTGTGCAAATGTCGGAACTATCTTGCTCTGGGTGATGCACGTAACCCATCCTTTTTGCCCAGCCTCCATGTTGGTTTTTGAGTTTAATATTATCACTTTTACTAAAAAAAAAAGTAACAAATTGGAAATTAGGGATAGTGAAACATTTTGGTGGTTGGGAGGCTTTTTTTGGTTCAATGGAAGGTTGTAGGTTCTAGATAGAAAGCTAGGTAGGGGCTCGGTAGAAAGCTAGGTAGGGGCCAGGTAGGAGTGAGCCAAAGAAAGTGTGGTCTATATTCTTTTCCAAGATAGCTTCTTCTTTTATTTTGAATTTAGGAAAATAAAATAAAATAGGGTAACCTAAGTAGGGATTCGGTAAGAGGCTAGGTAGGGGTGAACAAAAGAGAGTGTGCAAACATTAAGGGAGCCCTTGGTTCCCTTCTTTTTCAAAAATGAAAAGTTAAGGGTTTGGCACCCTTACATAAGAATTGGGCTAATTGGGGTTTGAAGAAAAGGTAAAGAATCTTTTATGAAAGGGAAAAGTGAACTTGGGTTTGTTAGCTTCGGATGTGGGTTGAATAGATGTGGGTATATGGGTTTGGTCTTACAGACTATGGGTTGTTAGTAGGCAGGTCAAGGTTGGGAATTTTGGTTAGAGCTGAGTAGATATGGATATGCGAATTTAGTTTATGGGTCATCGATATAGCCTTGATATTAAATAAATGGTTATTTATTTTTATTTTTTTTTTTATTTTCTTAAGATATTTATATGTAAAAATAAGGTTATACCCTCTATTTGAATTTAATAAAAATTATCCTAGATTCAAATTCCTGGAGAATAAAAAGTCAACTATTCAGTTTAAGAATAAAATCCAATTTTTAGCATCTTTTAGGGATTAAGTCACATTTTCAATTTTCAAATGCTAATGTATAATATGTATTTCTCAAATCTTAAAATTTCGTAAATTCTATCATATGAAATCATTACTAAAACTCAAAAGTCCAGTGAAAAAGTATCATATTTTAGCTTTCAAAAATATTTTCATCTACATGGTCAACAATTCAGCAAAAAGAGAGTTACATTCAAGCTTATAATCTATGATTTTAATTCATTACAATCTTATTTAACACATTGAATGTAAGGTTTTAATATCTAGATTGTATTTCATATACTTAGCTAAGTGACTATGATTTATATTTTCATACATGTTTATTAGCATCCACGTCTTATTAACTTATAAAAATTTTAACTCTAATATGTATGGTTATAAATGTAGTTGGAAATCTTCATTTAGTTTGTTTTTAGCTTATATTTGCACTAAAAATGGTTTTATACAAGGTATCCAAGTTTTTTCTTACATATCCAAGCTTTTTTTAGCGTATCTTGATTTTTTGTCATATTCATACAATACGCCGATACGTATCCTGTTTTGGACTTACCGATACGGCACTTGATACCGATATTTTGAAACATGGATGAATTTGGCACAATATTATACTTATGTGGAGAACCGATACTATTGTCAGCCTAGCCAAGACATAGATGAATCTGAGTTTCCGCGTAACTCCATGTGGCTTTGATTGTAGTTCTCGGGGGCGGATTGGATTATGCCACCATTGATGTATTACGTATGAAATTCTAATTTATATTTTTATTGTTATGAATAAAACATTTTATGTCAGTTATATCAATATTAATCAATCATATGTTATCGTCACTCGTTAGCCCATCTTTGCTCCATTCTTATTGCGTTTCTTATGTACATTGTTATGTTTTAAAAAAATTATTCTCAAATGTGTATTGCCATTTATTTTGACATTTTTCTGGAGTTTCACTGCAAAATTTCATATTCCCCTATTTTTTTATTTATTTTTGTTATCGACGCATAAACGATATATCTTGCAATATATTCTTGATATATCTTTATCTAGGGATGTATTTGAGCCAAGTTATTGGCTTGAAATGTTTCCATCTAGGCTCAAACTCGGTTCGGTTTGTTTTGTTGCTCGAAAAGCTCGGATCGACTCGAAGCTCGGCTCGAATCTGGTTAGCTCGGCTCGAACTGGGCTCGAGATCAAATTGATTCAAGCTCAAGCCGAGCTCAACTTGATTTATTAAAAAACATTTTCTTAAAATAATAATATTTTTTATTATATATATAATAATTATATTATTTATATATATATATATATATATATATATGTGTGTGTGAAATATAAATTTTGTTTTTATTATTTTTTATATAATATTCAAGTCGAACCGGGCCTCAATGGAGCAAAGCCAAATCAAAAAGACCTTGACTCGAGCTCGGCTTGAACGCATTTTCAAGCTCAAAAATAAGCTCGACTCGGCTCAATCAAGCCAAATTTTAGAGCTCAAGTTCGGCTTGATCGAGTCGAGTCTCGAGCTAGCTCGGCTTGGATACACCCCTATCTTTATCCCACCTGTGCGACATGTGGTGCAATGTCGATATTTAGAACCTTATTTTAAGGCTTAGGAGGAGGGTCCCAAACTTTAGGAGGTGAGCTCATAGTTTAGGAAAGTTTCTAGGGTTTTGAAAAGGCTTCAGGGTTTAGGTAAATGGGAGTCTTAAGGTTTTAAGTGAAGTCTTACGGTTTTAGGGGAAGTTCCAAGATTTATGGGATTGTAGGGTTTAGGAAGGGTCATTTTGCTAGGATGGAAGAGGATACTTAGTTTTAAGTGAGGTCTTAGGGTTTAGATAGAGATTCAAAAGTCTTAAAGAGTTAGAATGAAGGAGGATCCTAGGTTTTGAGAGGGGGTTCTAAGGCTTAGGAGAGGGTGGGTCTTAGGGTTTTAAGAGGGGTCCTTTCTTGGAGATTTAGGTAGCGTTTGGATAGACTTTTCAACTGACTTTTACTGATTTTTTGTTTCAAGAAGTTAAAAACCACATTTGGTTAGCCACTCATTAATAACTTCCCGAGGAAGTCCGAAGTTAATAAGTCAAGAATTTCACTTCCCCTAAAAGCTGCGTTGGGTTGCTTTCACGGAAGTTGTGTTTTCCACTTCCACGGGAAGTTGACGGAAGGGTTGGTTTTTACGACGAAATAAAACCTGGCTTTGATCTCATCCGGTATGAACCTTCTCTGGCCCTTGACACCTTATAAAGCATGTGCAGGTTGCTTTCCTTATCCTTTAGAAAACTCATCACATCCAATTGCAATTGAACATGGGGAGATTGAAAACTTGGAGAGAGTTCAATCGCACCCTCAAGCTAACACGTATCCCTTTTAATCCCAATCAACTATGCGTAAGATTCACTAACCTTTGGGGGTTCAATCATATAACTTTAGTTTTTAGAAAAAAATATTAACTCTAAGGGCTAAAAAATCTTAACCATAGTTAATTTTTTTTTTTTTAACCAAGATTATATTGGTGAACTCCAAGGGTTAATGAATCTTAACTACAACTAATATACGTTAAAAGAGACACGTGTTGGCATGTGGGTGCGATTGAATTATCCCGGAGTTTAATCACAATTGGTTGGGATTCTATCTTCGCCCTTATTCTAATAGAGTAGTTAGGGCTTCAAGAATTAGTCTAGGGACGGTTAGGATTTGCGTTGATATGTCATTAGAAAAAACAAAATAAGCCAACTCAAATCCTTACCCTTAGTGGTTGTTTATAAACAATTAGGAGTAGGGAGTATAATTGGGAGTATATATGGGAGTACCTATAAACCGACTCAGGGCTTCAATCCCTTTTGAAATATCTTCACTAACCATCTATGTAATAAACATCTATTTTGTGTTTTTATTATAAATGGAAGATATATTTTTTTCTTCAAAAGGGAAAAAATGGAAGAAAAAAAAAACCTTAATCACATTTAAGCTTTTAAGAATAACTTTTCAAAAGTGTAAACCAAACAATATTTTTGATTTTTTTAATTACAAGAGTAAATTTTTACATATGTAAACCAAACGTAATTTTTTTTTAGAATGACTTTTGCATACTTCTTTACGAGTTCCTTCCTTCGAAGTACTTCCTAAGAAGTTTTTTTTCTCTTGAGAGAAGTTTAACCAAACAAGGCCTTAGAGAGGATTAGAAGGGAAAGAATGGTGCAAAAATGGAGTGTTTACAGGTGTGTTAATGTAGCAAGTAGAATGGCCTAGACTCAAGCTTCCAGTGGAAATCTCCCCATGACAGCCTTAAAATCAAGACCCACTTGCTGAAATGCCACAAAGAGCCATTTACCCAAGCTTCCAATTCAAATCTCCCTATGAAGCTCTAAATCAAGACCTGCATGCTGAAATGCCACAGAATTCTTAGACTCAAGCTTCCAGTGGAAATCTCCCAATGACAGCTCTAGAACCAAAACCTAATTGCTGAAATTCCATAAAGAGTCCTCACATTGGATCAGCTTACCAATACAATAAATTACATCCATAAATGCAACCTAGCCATAGTATGGCATCTGATAACCAAATACAAGCAACAGTGTATCACTACATTACCCTAATCCTCAAAACTAATAAATTCATCAATTCACAAATAATCAACTATGCAAGCAGTGACCTACATACTAAGTTGAAAAAAACACAAACACAATGCTTAAAAACTACTATCCATGGGAATCAGCTAAGGAAATACAGAACCCAGAAACATAAATGAAATGCAAGATAATCAGACCAGTTGAATCCTCATAAATTCTTAAAAAGATATTTGAAAATGATGAGTGACAGTAAAAGAAGATGTTCCCCCTTACCAATATAAAAGATAAACAAAATTTTATCAGTTCTTAATTCCTTCTATTCTTCACAGTTGGAGAGGTGATGGAGTTCAGAGATGTGTCTCTTACCCTAAACCCCAAAGGTCTGTTTCAAAGGGCACAAGAAGGAAAATAGTTTTAATGGAAAGTATTAGATAAAGTGGTTTATATAGTAAGGCACGTGCTTCAATAATACTGACAGCTGTATTTTATGATTGACAGCTGTAAAATCCCAAGTTTCCGAACCTGAGGAAACTTAGGTTCAGATCTCTGCCATAAATTTGGACGAATCATTACTCTTCTAAACAATCCAGACCTACTGGACCGAGGCTTGGATCTAGCGAGCCAAGGTTTGACTGAGTTGAGAGATCTTTGCTAAATCGAGATTGTAAGGCATGGTTGGCAATTGGCATTGTGATTTCTATTTTCTTAAAAGCCAAAAAAAAAAGGGATATTAGGGAAAAACGTTGTTCATTTGGAAAATAAAAATAGCATAAATATGTTTGACAATTCATTTTAAAAAAATTATTTTAAGAATTATTCTGTTTTCAGTATAACTTTACTAAAAAAACTTCTAAAAAAAATGCTTCTTATAATTAATTTTAAGAAATTTGCAGAATATAATAAAATTTTATATGTTTATGCTTAGTAACCAAAACCGCGGTTACCACCGTCATTACCTCCCGCTCTCAAACCTCGCTCTTGTTTGAGAATGGAAGCACGGTTTATAGATCACATTGACCGGTTTTATTATCTACAAATTACTTTTTGGGGAAGAGTGAAGGTTTTAAACATTAATTGTAAAGTTATCTCTACAAATTGCTTTTTTGGGAAAGAGTGAACTGCCAGTTTCTAAATTTTTGATATAAGATTATATTTCTATCTCTATTTAATGTTAGTGGGGTGATATGTATTTACTTTAAAGTTTGACTTTCTTTTATTGTTGAACCCTCTTTCTAAACTTCATGAGAAAAAAGAAAGCGAGAAAAGAACAGGAATAGTTATGATATGTTTGGTTGCGGACAGGGGAAAATATAAAAAGTAAAATAAAATTTTAGGTTTCTAATACAAATATTTGTTGTATTTTGTTCATTTTTTTTCCCATGTTTTTACTTATTTTCTCAGCAACCAAACATAGGATTAAGGTCGTGGGTAATTGGGCCTTAGATTTTGATGGTGTAGTTTAGGCTTGTGAGGCGCTTGTACCTAAAGGTGGGATATATATATAAATATATATATTAGCGCTCTCGATCCTATCCTAAATTAAAATTTAACGTTTTCACTCCCGCTTTGGTTACTTAGATTTTACGACACTTATAAATGTTTTAATAAATATAATCATATTTAATGCATAGTTATTTATTTTTATTTTCAAAGTTCAATTATTTCTTTTCTATTATGGCTAACAGTTGTCAAACGCTTTCTTTATTTAAAATTAAGGGTAAATTTCATTAATCTCCCTTGAGGTTTGGTGAAATTTCATAGGCCTCCCCTTTTGTTTATGAAATTACACTGTCATCCCATGTCAGACTCATCAAGTTAACGTTGTAAATGGAGGATATTCTTTTACATTTTTACCTCCACTACTTGAGGAAACATGTCGTTATGGCTTAGTTTGAAAGCCCTTAATTAATTATTATTTATGCAGACTCATGAAATTAAGCAGTGAAATCTATATTCTGGAGGAAAACGAAATTAAGCAACAAATAAACAATTGGAATTTTGCCCAAATTCACCTCTATTTTGGAAGAAAACCAAAGTTCAGTAGCAGAATCTTCAAAACCAATCTCAAATTTAACCATATTTTCTTTCGGGGAATCTTTATTTTGGAATAAAACGAAATTAAGCAACTTTTAAAATAAGAGTTTTGCCCAAATTCACCTCTTTTTTTGGAAGAAAACAAAAGTTCAGCAGCAAAATCTTCAAAACCAAACTCAAATTTAACCACATTTTCTTTCAAGATCGGAAATTTTATCATAAGTACCTCAACAGGAACATGGAGCTTCGACAACATTTTCATTATTGCTTTGGTTTCGTTCTTCTAGGTTTTCATCTCTATCATAATCGTATAGTTGAGACGAAAGGTTGCTTTAATTGATGATTTGGGGTTTTTTGTATTGTGCAGTAAATGGTAGATTTCTTTTTTATGTTCCAACTTTGGCTCTACAAAGTTTCCCTCTTAAAAAAGTACAATGTTTATTTTATTTTAACACATGGTGGAGGTGGGACCCGGGAAGTGGTAACATGATAGTAGACACGCTTTACGACTGTGGAGATAAATTTTTGGCCCTAGTTAAAGGGAGCTCTACAAGCTATCACGTGTCCCTTTTAATACTCATTAACTACGGTTAAGATTCACTTACCTTAGGGTTCATCCATCTAACCTTGATTTTTAGAAAAAAATAACCTTAGGTTGATTATGCTTAACCACAATTAAAGGGGGCTCTACAAGCCGCCACGTGTCCCTTTTAACACTCACGAACTATGGTTAAGATTCACTCACACTTAGGATTCATCCATTTAACCTTGGTTTTAAGAAAAATAAATAAAAGTATTAGCCTTAGGTTAATTGTGCTTAACCACAGTTAAAGGTTCTTTATAAGCTACCACGTGATACTAACTATGGCTAAGATTCACTCACCCCTAGAGGTTAAGTTGATACTATTAACCTTGGAATAAATATTAACCTTAAATTTTATACTTACCAAACTCAATTATCATTTATTTATTGTATTAGCTGACTTTGTCTTTAAGAAGGGTAATTTGGACATTTTAAAATATTTAAATGATGACATCATCGAAGTCCATCCATGTAAGTGACGACAAACTAACGAAATGAGGTATTTGTTACAGACAACTAAAGTTGAGGAGGGGCAATGTAATTTTAGAAATAAAATGGGAGGTTTTTGAAAATTTACCAAACCTTAGTGGAGGTCAGGGTAACTTAACCTAAAATTAATTATAATAAACAAAACTTACTGGGATAAATTTCTTTTTTAGAATGAGAGAATTGTTAGAATTAATGTCAAATGGTCCCTTAGAATTCCCATGATCGATTATACATGTGGATAGTGGTGTTAAAGGACCAAATTAATGCCACAAAAATACCTTGTAAACAAGTCATGCTCGGTCTAGGCCTGTTCCAAAAAACACAAAAATATAAGTCCAAACCCAACTCATTGACACTCTGGAGAATATGCTTGAAAATAAGCATTTGGCAAGACTACTAATAAGTACTTATTTAACTTATTACTCAAAATAAGTACTTTTTTACAAAAAGTTTATTTGGTAAAATTAAATAAGTAAAAGTGATTTAGATCCCCCCCCCCCCCCCCCCCAAATATTAACCCAATAGGTACTTATTAATTTGAAAGAATACATATAAATATGTCGAAACGTCTTTTATTCACAAGACTTTTTGTCCCTTATGTTTTTTTAAATAAAATTTCACAAATAACCCTCCTCTAGCTCGTACCAACCATAATTATCCTTGAAAAAAATAATTATTTATTCGAATTACCAAACGAGCTTTATGTATAAAAAAAAAAAACAACTTATTTCAACCAAAAAAAAAAGTTATTTATAAAAAGCACAAAAAAAATAATTAGAGTAGCGTTACAAAATGCCCCAGTAATTATGTAGCTTATGTTTAAACAGAGGTGGCAATGGTAATAGTGAGAGGGATGGGAGGGTGTGGTGCAGATGGTGGGGTGGTGGTGAAGGTGATATGGAGTGGAGTGAGAGAGGAGGAATTGGAGAAGTAGCATAGAGATCTGTAACAAAAAAAATGTTATTCTTTTATAGTTTATTCTTATGAATAACTTTGTTGTCCTCGAAATCATAATGTTTATTAGTTTAGTTTCTAATGTCATGTCAAATGCATTTCTATGTTTATGCTTCCTATTAGTGGAGAAAGGTTCCGCAAGAGTGATGCCAAATAGCCCCTAAGGGTGTGAATGGGTTGGTTTGGCTTAGGCTCACTCAATTAAATAATTGTGCAGACTTATGCCTAGAACCTAAGGCTCGATCCCAATACAATATACTTCGAATTAGGTTTAGTCTACCCTAACTTAATTATTTATTTTCATTTACTAATGGAGTTGATAATTGGGCTTGGCCTGACCCGATTACTAATTAGGCTGAACCTATTTTGGGCCAAGCCGACCTTAGTTATAAGTAAAAAATTTTTTTTTTTTAAAAACGGAAGAAAGAGATGTTGTGAGTAAAAATAATTAGAATTTTATCTTTGTCTTGTTATGTACAAATATTTTTCCGTTGACACTAAAATATGCTTAGCCTAAAAAGAACAATTTTCTAACTAGGATCTCTCTAGCTTAGATGGCTAGGTATTGCCCCTCATTTGAGCGAGGTCCAACAATCAAATCTTATGAAGTTTTCCCTGAATAAACGTAGCTAGTAGAGGCCTACTCATTATTTACTAATCCAACTATAAAAGGGAATTTTTTTGCCAAGTTTTTTTTTTGATATAAAGCATCATTTATCTAGGTTCATAGGTTAGTTAATAATTAGGTTAGGTTAGTATAAATGGTGGGCCTTGCAACTGCGAGCGAGGTCTAAGAATCAAGTCTTATGAAGTATTCCCTAAATAAACGTAGCTAGTGGAGGCTAACTCGTTATTTACTAATCCAACTATAAAAAGGAATTTATTGTCAAGTTTTTTTTTTTGTATAAAGGATCATTTATCTAGGTTCGTAGTGATGTAGTCCAAAGGAGAAAATTGTAGCAATCAATCAACAATCCACAAAGATTGAAGAAGAAAATACAATACTCAAAATCTTCTATATTGATAATACTTCAAAAAATTAATTCTTCAATGACAACCCCCTTGGTTTAAATAGGCAACAAGAGACTCACATTCAAAAAAGCTTAGGTAATGACTACTACTAGTTTCTAGGAACGAAATAAAAGTTTCAACAAGTAAGTAGGTCTTGACTTCTACAAGTTTCTAAACTATCATTAAATGTACTACAAGTAAGTAGGATGATGGAACTTCTTAAGATCAACTTCCAAGATAACTCATTACTCAAAAAATTGCCATGTGGACTTGGGCTCTTCTAGAAGAAAAACTCTTTTTTATGGGCTTGGGCCCCCCTCGTGAACTTGGGCCATTATTTGATCTTACGCATCATTAGAAAATTGGATGCTCCTGCATTACATAGGTTGGTTAAGAGTTAGGTTAGGTTAGTACAGATGACGGGCCTCGCAATTGCCACACCGCTCCGACTCGAACCTGAGTCCTCTGTCCCCAAAAGGGATACATCCTACCACTAAAGCAAACTAATAATTTATTGTCAAGTATAACTCTCATTCTGTTGGTGTTGGTAGATGAGACGATCCTTTCAAGTGACGTGGAATAGGTTTCAATCACTAATACTAACATTTGATGCAAATAATGATCACGTAGTCTTAAAGTATATATGTAAATCATGAGAAGCTCATTCTAATGTCATCTTTGATAGGAAAAAGATAGATTGAGTGGTGTAGAGGTGTAATTAGATTAGGTTTCTTTAGAGATAAGTTTGAAGTAGAATTAGGATTAGATTTCTTAAGAAAAATGTTTTAGCACGCTCGATAATACTTCTCGGATCTATTGGGCTCTACAAAATTTTCCCATTTTTATTACACCAAATATGCCATGACCATATTAAGTTACTGACCTGGATTAGAATTAATGGAGACTCTTAAGCTACCAAAATCAAGTTTTACATTTTCAACCACTAGTCTATGAATGCCATAGATTAAGAAGAAGCCGATCTCATTGATAGACTAGGCACAATGCGCTTGAGCACAAGGGCAGATAAAAATGTGCCAAGTTGTTTCAGATTCTTACTCCACAACATGGCATGAGCTCGAGCACACAATCTTATGGTGATGATAAATAGATTGCACGCCAAAGTATTCATTAAGCACCACCATAGGTTGAATTTTGGCAGAACATGTAATTTTCACATAATCTACATACCAATGGGAGGAAAATATGAAGATGAGGCTTTAGTAGCATGTACGTTACACAAATTGTTTTGACTGTATGAAAAGGAATACATACATAATTTGGTAGATATCTCTACTATTATAATATGAAAAGGAGGGGTGGCGCTGATTGACTTTTTTTACTACGACAAAAAAAACCAAATATTATATTATCATATTACTATTCAGGAATGAATATTTCAAGGTATTAAAGTCATTACAAATCTATTAACTTCAATCCCCTTAAATAGGGCTGATTCCCTCAACTATCTATGCATATTTTGTCTCTTTCACTCTGTATTTTTAATCGCTGCACAACTCACTATTTATAACACACGTCTCACATCTAACATACATGCATTGCATGAGTCTTACTAGGGTCCATCTTTCCACTCTCTCTCCCCTTTCCCTCTCTCATGTGCATCGCACATGAGGCCCACTAGTTAAGGAATAAACGAATTATGAGAAATACATTAATATCAATAAAATATGTATTAGAAGACAATACTATTGGAAGAACAATTGCTAGTGAGACAAATTAGTTTCCTTGGACACTAGGTTTACATTAGGGATTATTTATAAGTGTATCCTTATATATATATCATTGAACTATGGTTATTGGTTAGAACAATGGTTAGTGGTTAGCTTTGGGAGATTGGAACTCTTGCTGACTCGTCGCCCTAGGGGGATTGGATCCCCAGACCTCCCTCAACAGAGAGGTCACATGCCACCACTAACGCATGCAAGAGGCGGGGTGTTATTCAATTCAGTCGTGAATAAATTGATGGCTCATAGTTCTTAGTGTATGTAACTTGTATGGTATTGATTTATGAGAGGTTGAGGAAGATATAAATGCACAACCATATTTATATCGGAAGATCATGGAATTAAAGGAAAATGAGTTAAGTCAGTACATAAAAAATATATCTATAAAATGATACCTTGAGGAAACTAGTTTGGGTATCTCAACTCAATTATTCATAATAGATGAGAAATTGAGGATGATATTGCCTATAAATTAGAGTTAGGTGAGTGAGGTGACCATTTATTTTGGTGACCATTTATTTTGGACTGTTGTGTAAATAACACATTTGGATTAAATTAAAAGAAAATTTTGTAATATAACAATAAGACAAGTTATCTTTATGGAGCAAAATGTTGAGTAACAAAGAAAAAATATATCTATAAAATGAGTATAACCAAGATAAGGATGTTGCAATAGATGAGTGATAAAATAAGAAAGATAATATCACAAATAGTCACATTCAGGAAATTTAGGTCAATTCTAATAAGTGATAGAACATAAAAATAGCATATTGAGATGGTTTGAAAATATTCAACGAGAATAAATGAGCTAAAACAAGTTGATGACTATTATAAAAAAAAAAGGCATAAGGATGATGGATGGAGATAATGATAAATATTTGATCACACAAGCTTAAACCGAAGATATGCTTCTCGATGTACTGGAAGGTATTGGAGTAGCATTTGCATTATATGCCCCAAATAGTTGGTATAATGTGCTGACAAATAAGGTGATTCTCTTGACCATGGTGATTGTGATGAAAGCATAAATGTTTTACAACAAGGAAAACCAATAACATTTTATGATGTATTTCTTGTTTCGTCTTTTTCTTTGCAACTTGAATTGAAATTTCAAACCCATCAATTTGATGATAAAGTGTTATTGTTCACATAACCCGAACTATCATGTGATATAGATTAACTATGAACAAAAGCTTTGATTGAAGAGATAAACGGAAAACCCAAAAATACCTTTGACAGGGGTATTTTGGGACTTACAAAAAAATAGTTTTCAAAAATAAAATTCTTTTATATTTTGGGACTTGCAAATTTATTTATGCTCACTGTGAGGGGGAAAAATACCGGACGGGCTGACACACGTCAGCAACAGCTTCTTCCACGCTCTGGTTTCCCGGTAGAAGGTTGGAGCGGAGGGTGTGGCACCCTGACCTGTACTCCGATGGTAAAGTCAGTAAGGGTAGAAGATGATAAGCAGAAAATGCTAGAACAGTCACTGAAAAATACACAAGGCACTGGAGGCTCCTCACGCGTATTCTCCGATCTGGGTCAGTGAACAAGTGTCCTGTGCACTAAAAATCACGGGGTTTTTATAGGGCAAGGGTCGGTATGGCCATCGATGACCATGGATGGCCATAGGTGTCCATACCACGTGTCTTAGCACTCATTGCCAAATATCTTAGTCATATTTGCCACCGGTTGCATCACACGTGAGAGCCTCCTATAAGTCCAATCGGACGGGATCGGTCGGTACGCAGAAGTGACCAGCATTAAATGCCAAGACAGTGCTTTCGGCACGAAACGGCGCGTTCGGCACGCTTGTCGGGATCATGGATCGCCTCCTGATCACTTCCTCCTACGAGCCGGTCTCGTTGTTGACTTAAGCTCGGTTACGGCGTAGATGCCTTAAAACACAGCACGACATCGTTGTCGGTGAGACAACGGACTCGTTGTTCGCGTAACGATAGCGACGTTGTCAAGAGCACAACGTTCACGTTGTGCTTTAGACAACGAGCACGTTGTCGAAGCCACAACGGAAACGTTGTTCTTCGTGAGAACACAGACGTCGTAATGCGCACAACGGGATCGTTGTACATCAGACAATGTGTGACCCTTATATTTTAAGCACGTGACCCCAACTCGTGCCCACGTGTCACTTTCATGAACAAAACGACAAAAACGAGCTCGTCCTCCAACGCTGAGCTGATTTACGAATTTTATCCGTTACAATTTGCCCCTTTATGATGCTTGGAACGTAGTTCGAAGCGTCATAAACGAACAAAAAGATCATACCTGGCACCACTCCGGAAGACGAAACGTTGCGTGCTTTAAACGCTTATTGAGAAGGTCGACCGTTCACGCCAGCTGGTCACGCGTGCGAACCGTCGCGTCTTTTTAATGCGGACTGGCTGTCATCATTACCGATTTAAATTTCGAGAATGCTTTAATGACCCTGACGGTTACTCTACTTGGTGAAAAGACGATCTTGCCACTGCTCTTAATTCCGTTGATACAGGTGTACGCCTCAGATGAAGGGTAGTGGTGTATTTTCGCAAACCAGAGATGCTTATAAAATCTCATCGAATCCTCCCTCTCTCTCACCCTGTTTCATCAAGCACTGTTACTCTGTTGAATCCTCTTCTTGCCCGAAAGTTCATCTTCCTCAAGCTCTTCAACAGTCTCTCTGAGTTCTTTGGTTCGGTACGCCCTTCACCCCTATCTCTTATTATCTCTTACTGTTTTTCCATTTCTCTCTTCTTCGGTTCCCAGAGCGGTTTTGCTCTGCGCCTATTTTTTTGCTCTTGCCCCTCTTCTCGATTTCCTCTTATCACCATGGCTGCCAACGTTCCCGTAGAACCTGCTAGGATAGAGGAAGTTAGAGGCCCTTCCGATGATGAGGCCAGTTGCACAGGTAGCGCACCTCACGGTGCCTACATTGAAAAATCCTCAGTTCTGCGCCAGTACCAGTTGGCGCATCTGAACCGTTACAGGGAACGTTTCGACTTGCCTTCCAATGTCAATCTCCACTTCAAGCGAGATGATGCCATCATAGATAGGCATTCTGCCTGTACCGTTGTCTATCTCTCCCAGCTTGAGGCTGGCCTTCGCTTCCCTCTTCATCCTGTCTTGGATGAAGTTCTGTCCACCCTGCAACTCGCACCGGGACAAATGCACCCGGGCTTCCACAAATACATGTCCATGATGATCAAATTCATCAAGGACGGGTACCCCATAGAAGCTAGGCATCTATTCCACTTCTGCCATGCCGTCAGATGCCGAGGCAATGACGACGGTCTGTATTCTTACTTTTCGTGGAACAAGAAACCCCACTATCCAGAGCTCGTCTCGGGCATTCTTGATAGAGAAAGGAAATGGAAAGCCACTCCTTTCGTTGTCTCTGGCGGCTGGAAGGCAGATAATTCCTTAGTCCCCAACATCTTCCGAGCGGAAGCAGGTATATCGCTAGTCATCCGTTGTCCGTTGTGCACCATCGTTTTGACTACGTTCTCGTTGTACGCTGTATCTTCTCGTCCTGCTAACTTTCTCGTTGTACTCATTTTGCCTTTTCTTGTGTGCAGTGGACCCAAAGAAATTCCCATACAAGAAGTTGGCCTCAGAAGAAGAAGAACTTCTTACCGGTATCCGCCGTGCTCGAGGTGGGGAATACATCAGGTGGAAACCACTCGAGCTCGACACGCGGGCCTCCTCCAGCAACCCAGCAACTACTCAACAACAACCACAACAACAGCAACAGGGCGCCTCCACCTCCGCACCTTCACCGTTCCTTCATCTAACCGAAGAAGAAGAAGAAGTCATGGCCGACTCAAACCCACCACCGCTAAGCAGGAAGCCGAGGTCTGCTCGCCCTGTGGTTCAGCCGCTTCCACCACCACCACCGCCGAAGAGGAAGAAGAACCATTCTTCCAAGGGTACAGCGCCTGCTGACCCGAAGAGAAAGATGGCCACCCAGGCCGAGCACGAGGCCAGAAAGAAGGCCAAGGCGGACAAACGCCTGGAGAAAGAGATTGCAGCCACTGCTGCTCCCCCTTCCGCCCCTGCCGCTCCTCCAACAAGCCCAGGAGCCGAGGTGACAACGGTAATGCCCGAGGTTAGCTCGGCGCCCGCCCCTTCTCGAGCTGCAGCTGCCCCAGCCAGCACGAGCTCCGCTGTCGTTGCCCTGGCTGCAACGGAAGCTGGCACGACGAGCCTCCCGGCTTGTATGCTGCCGATCGCCGCTAAGGATTGGTCACCCGACTTTACTCGGTTTGGGGTGCCGACCGTTAATGAATCGGCGAAGAGCTCTGGGACAGCCGCCCGAGCTCTGACTTACACGATGAGGCTGCCCCGGGACATCGCTGAGGTCGGCCAACTCCACTTGGCCGACCTGTCCTACGCTGCCTGCCAGTCCGTGGCAACAGTAAGCTTCTCCCTCCCTCGTCTCCTATCTTAATTGTTTGAAATATTTCTTCTCGTTGTGCTAACGCCCAGACATTTCCTTGCAGATGAACACGCTCGTGCAAGAGCTCTGTGATCGCAGCCAGGATAAGTACACTCAGCTGCGAGACGGGATCAATTACTGGAGAGACAGGATGGAGATGCTGGAGAAGACTCTTGTTGAAGAGAGACTCAAGGCAGACTTTGATCTGTCTCAAGCCAAGGCTGACACGACTCGTGCTGAGGTAAGGCTAGGCACTGCCACCAAGGTACGGGAAAAGGCTGAAGCGGAGGCACGAGCAGCAAAGGAGGCCGAAAAGAAGGCCAAGCAAGAGATAGAGAATGCTGTTGTACGCATCAGCGAGCTGGAGCATGTCTCCCAAGTTTTGGGTAGACAGTTGGAGGAAACTGAGGCAGCCAGGTCGGCACTGGCAGAGGAGCTCGAGGAGGCCAAGAAAACTCAGGAGGACACCGAGAGGTCCGTGACCCTGAGACTGCAGCAGTATTATCAGTCTCAGCTGGACACGCTCTTGGATGAAGATCGTGCTGAGACCGAGAAAGAGGTTCTCGACTCGCTTCGCCAGCAAGGCCGCCTGAAGGAAGACAATGAAGAGGACGCCACCACGTTCTCCGAGCTTCAGAGCAAAGAACTGATCGAGCTCGACAACGAGCCCGAGGTGCAAGGCGTCGAGTTGCCTCACTTTCTTGAAGGTCCTGCACCCCTCCCTGCCGAGCCGTACTCCGAGCCTGCTGCTCCAGAGCTTCCTCCTGCTGCCGATGAAGTTACTCCGGTGGAAGCCCCTATTGCTGAAGCCTCTACTCCTGCCCCTGCTACAACGGCAACAGAGGCTGACCTTGAGCTCGTCTGACCTGCTGTCCCTCCGATCTCCTGCTCTTCTGATCCCTTGCTCCTTCCTATGTTTCTGCTTCTCTCTTTCGTTGATGTAAATTCTTCTTTCTCCCTTTTATGGGAGTTTCTCACTGTAACTGCCCAGAAATGGGCTTTTGACATGAATAGATCGCTCTTCTCTTTTTTGTTTGTGTTTGCACTTCTTTTCACCTCGTAGCGTAGTACGACGCATGCACACAGAATAAGAAAAAACACAATGTGAGTAGCTGAATGATTTTTCACAGTCCACTGTACCGATGTTAAGGCGGTACTTCGCTATGTGAATGTTCGGATATTCGCGAAATTATAACTGTTGTATACCAAATAAACTATTTTGACCAAAACACTACGAGCAAAACACTATGAGTAGAACGCTATGATCAAAGCACAACGAACAAAACACTACGAGCAAACACTACGAGCAAAGCACTACGAGCAATCACTTATGAACAAGCACTACGAGCGATCACTATGAGCGTTCACCATGAGCAAAGCACTGCGATCAAAGTACTACGAGCAATCACTTATGAACAAGCACTACGAGCGATCACTATGAGCGTTCACCATGAGCAAAGCACTGCGATCAAAGTACTACGAGCAATCACTTATGAACAAGCACTACGAGCGATCACTATGAGCGTTCACCATGAGCAAAGCACTGCGATCAATCACTTATGAACAAGCACTACGAGCGAGCACTGATCCAGATACATCATTCGCGTAGTTCATTGTGAATGCAATCTGACAAATAAAATTTATGAGACGAACGCAATGTAACTCAGTTCCGAAACACATGCTCAGAGGATGTCATTAGGATAAGCCACTAGATTTGCTCAGATGACATCCTTATATAAGCCACTCGTGTTCGTTGTGAGTACGTTGTTCAGTCAAAAACTTTATTTGAATTACTTGCAAAACATTCACAATATTACACTGATGAACTAGATAGAGAATAGTGTAAACAATGAGCAGGCATAAATCACATGTTGAAATATGGACACTATGATTATGTAAAATCGCTGAAAACTTGTAAGCACGACGATGTATGTAAATAGCATTTCACAGATTCTATTGAAAGAATTGCCTCAGATTCATGATGTTCCAAGATTTCGAGATGAGGTTACCTTGCAAGTCTTTCAAGTAACAGACTCCAGGGCTTCCCAATCGTTCTACGATATAAGGCCCTTCCCAGTTTGGTCCCAACTTGCCACTGTTAAGCTCTCTTGTGTTCTGGAACACTCTTCGGAGGACGAGATCACCGACCTGTAGCACTCTCCGTTGCACTTTCTTGTTGTAGGCCTTCCTTAATCGCTGCTGATATCTCCTCATCTGAATACTAGCATCTTCTCGCTTCTCTTCTAACAGATCGAGATGAATAGCCATGAGTTCTGCGTTCTGATCTTTCTCTCCATCCTTCTTCTTGCTGTGCCAAGAGCGCACTGTAGGCAAACTGATCTCTGTAGGAATGACTGCCTCCATGCCATACGCTAGAGAGAAGGGAGTTTCATTGGTAGGGCTTCTTGGAGTCGTTCTGTACCCCCACAAAACGGTTGTGCAGCTCGGTGGCCCACTTCCCCTTCGAATCTTCCAATCTTCTCTTCAAGGCATTGAGAATATTCTTGTTGGCTGCCTCGGCTAATCCATTCCCCTGAGGATAATATGGGGAAGAGAAGACATGCTTGATCTTCATCTCGCTGCAAAAGTCGGCAATTATACGTCCTGAGAACTGCTTCCCGTTGTCAGATATGATGGACTGCAGTATGCCAAACCTACAGATGATATGCTCCCACAAGAATCTCTTCACTTCTTGCTCCCTGATACGTGCAAGGGGAACAACTTCAATCCACCGTGAGAAGTAGTCAGTTGCCACCAAAAGGAAGATCAGATTCCCTGGAGCCCTCGGGAAAGGTCCCACAATGTCAAGTCCCCACCGCGCAAATGGCCAAGGCTGCGATACAGTGCTGAGCTCTTGAGCTGGAGCATGAATCAGACGAGCAAACCGCTGGCACTGGCTGCACTTCTTCACATACTTCTGAGCATCAGCTTGCATGTAAGGCCAGAAGTAGCCTTGCCCCAGAGCTCGATGGGCAATGGTTCTCCCGCCCGAATGAATACCACATATACCTTCATGCAGCTCAGCAAGTACTCTCTCCACGTCTACGGGATGAACACACTTCAGCAGAGGTCCACCAAAAGATTTCCTGTACAACTCTCCTTGCACCAAGGTATAACGAGATGCCTTTGACTGAATGCGCCTTGACTCTTTCACGCTGATAGGGAGAACTCCGTCCTTTAGATAAGCCACCAACCCTGTCATCCAGCTCGGGACTTGATTGACAAAGAACACTTCTCGCTGTGCCTGAAGAGTTATCGAGGGATACTCTTGGAACTCCATCAGAATAGCCTTAGGCTCGTCAGCCTGCACCATGGAAGCCAAATACGCCAAAGCGTCAGCATGCCTGTTCTCATCTCTTCGGGTATGCCTGATCTCCACAACGGTGAATGTTTCACACGACGAACGAACGAGAGTAGCATACTGCTTCATCCGGTCGTCCTTGCATTCATAAACACCATTCACCTGATTCACCACGAGCTGTGAATCACAAAACACTCTCAACGTGGAGACCCGCAGTTCTCGTGCGCTCTCCAACCCAAGGAGCAAGGCTTGGTACTCAGCTTCGTTGTTAGAGGCAGTGAACCCGAGGCGTGACATCTTCTGAACTTTGATGTTGTCCGGACTTATAAGCACAATACTCAGTCCCGAACCACTGAAATTGGAAGACCCGTCTACGTACAACAGCCAACCGCTCCATTCTGACGATTCGACCCCCTCCACAACGGCATCTCCGTTGTCAACTTCAGTTGGGAGCTCCCGAAGATTAACAATCATATCCTCTGCCTCCTCCTCCATAGGGAAGTCAGAAAGAAATCCCGCCATTGCTTGCCCCTTCTCTGAACTCCTGGCCCAGTATTGGATATCGAACTCGCTCAGAGCTACGGCCCACTTTGACATCCTCCCCGCCAGCTCGGGTCGTCCCAGCACGATTTTCAAAGGATACGTTGTGATGACGACGATAGAATGAGCATGAAAGTACGGCCGAAGCTTCTCTGCCGAAAAGACAAGAGCCAGACACACCTTCTCGAGCTTGCTATAATTGCACTCTGCCTTGAGAAAGGTCTTGCTGATGAAGTAGACAGGCTTCTCCACGCCATCACAGCTTCTCACCAAGATGGAACCAAGGGCTTGCTCTGAAACAGACAAATAGAGATATAAGATTTCACCTGGCTCTGGCACCGAGATGATAGGAGTTGATCCTAAATACTCTTTCAAGGCAAGGAAAGCTTGGGAACACTCCGGAGTCCACGCGAAAATGGAATCCTTCCTCAGCAGCTCGAATAGAGGTTTGCAACGATCGGATGACTTGGAGATAAACCGGTTGAGCGCAGCAATTCGGCCTGTCAGCTTCTGAATCTCCTTCTTCGACTTGGGTTCGGGCATGTCCAGCAAAGCACGGATCTGAGATGGATTAGCTTCAATCCCCCGCTGACTCACAAGGTAACCCAAAATTTTTCCTGAGGTAACCCCAAAGGTGCACTTCTCTGGGTTGATCTTCAGATTGAAAGATCGCAGCACAGAGAAAGGTTCAGCAAGTTCCGCCACCAGAGTACCTCGTACTCGACTCTTCACAACGATATCGTCGATGTACACTTCGACCGTCTTGCCAAGGAGTGACCCGAACATGAGATTCATCAGACGTTGATAGGTGGCACCTGCATTCTTCAAGCCAAAAAGCATCACCCGATAACAGAACAAACCTCGCTCCGTTATGAAGGTGGTCTTCTCTCGATCTGCTTCCGCCAGGAGGATTTGGTTATAGCCCGAATAACCATCCATGAAGGATAACATTTCATGGCCAGCAGTGGCGTTGATGAGTCTGTCTATCCTTGGCATGGGAAAAAAGTCCTTGGGGCACGCCTTATTGAAACCAGTGAAGTCAATGCAGACTCTCACCTTCCCGTTCTTCTTAGGCACGGCCACAACATTGGCTATCCAATCAGGGTACTGTACCTCCTGAATGAACCCAAACTGGATCAGCTTGTCAATCTCCTCATTCACTGCATCATGATAAGCTGGAGCAAGCCTCCGAGGTTTCTGCTTCACTGAAGGGATGACAGGATCAGCATTGAGGTGATGGCAGATAACATTCGGATCGATGCCAGTCATATCTTTGTGAGACCATGCAAAGACATCAAGATTCTCCCTAAGAAAACTCAGCAACTCGAGCTCCTCCTCCGTTGTCAAGCTCGTCCCGATCTGCAACACCTTTGGCTCTTCTTCCGTTCCCAAATTGACAGCTTTCGTGGGCTCAACGGAAGGTCTGCACAACGATGCCTCCGAGGTTTCTTCCACAACGGGAACGACCTGTAACTGCTACGAAGGCACAATGGAAGCTGGAAAATCGCACTTCTGCGAAGCCAACTGATCGCCTCAGATCTCCCGAGGCCCGTCCTGTGTTGGGTACTTCAACACCTGGTAGTACGAGGACGGAACAGCCTTCATCTCATGGGTCCACCAGCGACCCAAGATGGCATTGTACGATGATGGCGCATCCAGAACGGAAAACCTGGTCTGAAGGACAACGGGCCCCGCCACAACGGGCAAGACAACGTCGCCTACAGGCTTCATCGAGCTGCCATCAAATCCATACAAGGGAGTCTGAGCAGGGATGAGGATGGAAGGGTCCAGCTTCATCTGAGTGAAAGCATGAAGGTACAAGATGTCTGCTCCGCTCCCAGAATCTACGAGCACCCTCTTGATGTCGAAGTCTCCTATTCTCATGGTGAGAACAAGAGCATCATAGTGAGGTCGGATCACTCCTGCCAGATCAAGATCAGTGAAGGGGAGTGCATGCTCAACGCTTCTGCTAGGCACTTGCACCTGGCACACTGCGGCCTCGTGAGACAGCTTCCTGGCCTTCGCACTGAAGTTCCTCTCCACATCAGCTTCAGGCGTTTGCACGCGGCAAATGACATTGATCGTACCCAAGGAAGCCCCTCCACTGGAACTGGGATTATTGGCGGGTTCTCCTCCACGAGATTGGGACACCGGCTCCCTGGCGTGCTCCCCACCGCCATTGTCAGAAGCAAGATACTCTCCCAAATACCCCTCCTGAACAAGCCTCTCCAAGTATTCTCTCAGAATACGACATCGGTTGGTGAGGTGACCACGGCACTTGTGATAATTAGGGCTGTCAATGGACCGGATCATGATCCGGATCCGATCCGAATCCGATCCGATTAGCCGGACTTTGGACCCTATATGTGATCCGTCGGATCGGATTCGGATCGGATCGGTGGAATTCGATTATAATCGGATCGGATCTGGATATAGGGTGATCCGATCCGATTAAAATCCGATCCGATAATAATAATAATTTTTAATTATTTTAAATATATTATTTAGATTTTCTATGTATAAAATATTAATTTTTAAAAAAATTAACATTAATTAGTATTAATTAAGGTATTATTAGATTTTTTATTATTAAAATAGATTTTTTTTAAAAAAAAATAACCTTACTCGGATCGGATTCGGATCGGACGATATATAATCGGATCGGATTCGGATCGGTTACTTTATGATCCGACGGATCTCGGATCGGATTCGGATCAGTCGGATTCTTAATCGGATCGGATTCGGATCTAGGCAGATCCGGTCCGAATCCGATCCGTTAACAACCCTAGTGATAATGACAGTACTCATGCACCCGTGGCCCCGATGTGATGTCCGGCACCGCCCTCGCCGGCCACTCAAAGTATGGCTGATCCTCCATTGACCTCATGATGGTCGCCGGACTGATTGTGAAATTGATGCGCGGTGTTTGATTTGCAAAAGATCGCCTCTCATTGGGCTGCGCGCCTCTCTCGTGCTGTACTTGAGGCTGCATTTGGCGTGACTGATACTGTTGCCTCGCCTGCTGGTCATTAGGACGTCTCTCCGTCCTGCTCTGATCCTGGTTAAAGTTTCTCTCAAACGGGCGCCGATCCGGCTGATCCCGTTGAGTCACATACACAACTCTCTCCCTCTGCTTCCTTGGTGGCGAGCCCTCAGATGATGAAGACTCGTACCTCTGCTTCTTCTCCTTCCTCTTCGATGATCGGTGTGTCCTTTCCGCGACATCCACCATTCTCGCTCTGGGCTTCGGTGCTGACACAACGGATACGTCCTCCTCGTACCTCCCGTACTTGGTGGCACGTACCATCAACTCGTCCATCTTGACAGGATAGTCAAGAGCTAAGGACTTGTAGAGCTCGGAATGCTTGGGGATAGCATTCTTGAAAGCGGCGATGCAGCTTGCTTCATCAACCTTGTCAATGTTGTGGACTTCATCAGTGAAACGCGAAATGAAGTCCTTCAAAGATTCGGCCGGCTTCATCCTCAAAGAGAAGAGAGTATCTGCACCCGCCTTCTTCTTCTTATTGATGATGAAGCGATCAATAAAGGCCGACCGGAGCTCTGAGAAGTTACTGATGGAACCAGGAGGCAAGTTCCGAAACCACTTCGATGCTGCCCCAGACAGGCTGTTGGGGAAAGCCTTGCAATACAAGTCATCATCTGGATTGCGAACAGCCATCGCGTGCTTGAAGTCAAACAAATGCTCCTCCGGGTCCGTCTTTCCAGTGTACATGGGGAAGATCGGAGTTATGAACTTGGAAGAAGTATAGGACTGGTTGATGGCATCCGTGAAGGGAGAGTTCTCAACGTTGTCCTTTGCTGACTGAGCAAAGTGGTCAGGAATCCCTCCCTTCATGCTCTTAACGCGAGCACCGATTAAAGCCTCCACCTCCTTGGCTGTTACCCAAGTCTTCTGGGTGTCTGCGCCTCCAGTACCCACTCTTAGGTCTTCTCTTCCTGCCCCTTCCCGGAAATCCACACGATCCGAAGGGATACTCTGCTCTGCCCGAACCGGAGGTTGTCTTACATCTGCTTCAGTAGGAAGAAGCACAAACCTGGTTTCACGATTCTCTGGGGCAGAAGGAGAAGAAGAGAAGTCAAACTGACGTCTCAAAGAAGGCCTCTGCAGTGGCACTTCATCCACCTCGAGCATGCTATGCTCGAACGTCTCCAGCCTTGCCTGCATCAACTGTTGTTGCCTGGTGATTTGGTCCAGAGCAGACTGCTGCACTTGCAGCATTGCCAAGATGCGATCTGAGACAGAGAGCTCAGCAAGGGGAGGCACGGTCCTCTCTGGTTGCCCAGACGAAGGACTGACTCCAGGATTGTGCACGACAGAAGGTATGAAAGAAGTGGCGTGAGGGGTTTGATTCTCATGCCCGAACACTTCTGACTGGTCTGCCATGATCGCAGAGAGCAAAAGGGGGGTCCGTTTATTATTTCCCACAGACGGCGCCAATTTTGTGAGGGGGAAAAATACCGGACGGGCTGACACACGTCAGCAACAGCTTCTTCCACGCTCTGGTTTCCCGGTAGAAGGTTGGAGCGGAGGGTGTGGCACCCTGACCTGTACTCCGATGGTAAAGTCAGTAAGGGTAGAAGATGATAAGCAGAAAATGCTAGAACAGTCACTGAAAAATACACAAGGCACTGGAGGCTCCTCACGCGTATTCTCCGATCTGGGTCAGTGAACAAGTGTCCTGTGCACTAAAAATCACGGGGTTTTTATAGGGCAAGGGTCGGTATGGCCATCGATGATCATGGATGGCCATAGGTGTCCATACCACGTGTCTTAGCACTCATTGCCAAATATCTTAGTCATATTTGCCACCGGTTGCATCACACGTGAGAGCCTCCTATAAGTCCAATCGGACGGGATCGGTCGGTACGCAGAAGTGACCAGCATTAAATGCCAAGACAGTGCTTTCGGCACGAAACGGCGCGTTCGGCACGCTTGTCGGGATCATGGATCGCCTCCTGATCACTTCCTCCTACGAGCCGGTCTCGTTGTTGACTTAAGCTCGGTTACGGCGTAGATGCCTTAAAACACAGCACGACATCGTTGTCGGTGAGACAACGGACTCGTTGTTCGCGTAACGATAGCGACGTTGTCAAGAGCACAACGTTCACGTTGTGCTTTAGACAACGAGCACGTTGTCGAAGCCACAACGGAAACGTTGTTCTTCGTGAGAACACAGACGTCGTAATGCGCACAACGGGATCGTTGTACATCAGACAATGTGTGACCCTTATATTTTAAGCACGTGACCCCAACTCGTGCCCACATGTCACTTTCGTGAACAAAACGACAAAAACGAGCTCGTCCTCCAACGCTGAGCTGATTTACGAATTTTATCCGCTACACTCAACTTTACCACCAAAGTCTCTTTTCGCGTGACCATGCACCCGTCTTCACACCAGGTCAGACCCACCATACCCCTTCACCTGCTTCATTACTCTCGGTTGTACCTTTCTGCATACCTTCTCCCCATAAATACATAGTGGACATCAACTTGCAACTAAACTCTGCCGATGCGACCTACGCCTTCACTATAGTCTTGAGACAACACCTTATCAGCACAGTCACTGATTTGTTCTCTCTA
>JABCRI010001439.1:0-36642 GCA_015143295.1 Tetracentron sinense
AGGCGCGCGGCTCTTTACCTTATCCTCCCCGGGCTGTGGTATTCCAAGTGTATGGCAATCTAGCTAACTAGAAACCAAAGTACTGCAGTATAACCAAACAGATTTATCTACATTCATTTGAAGAGCAAAAACAACAAGGATAATAATCCGGCCCAAGTCAAGAATTATAGGAAATGAAGAAAGGCCAAACAAAGCATTCTCTGAGGAGGCGAGTCCGAGAAATACAAATATGCTTATCTATAAGAGGTCACAAAAAAACAGGATTTTCTTCTTGTTTGTGACGTTTCGTTTTTCCTCATAAAATTATGTAAAGGTTGAAGTGCTACTATACAAACACTTTGGGGGTGGGCCCTCATTCCTGTATTTTTTGTTTTCGCCAAGATAGGGTTGGCGTCTAAGGGGCCTGCAACCCATGTCTACCCTACCAAAATTCTCATGTACATGGTTCTTTTTCTTCTGGACGCAATGTGTACCTTGGCTACTTTTTTTTTTTCTTCCTATTTTTCTTCTTAAAGTTCTGTCTATGATCTCTACAGAGTGGTGTTTTTGTGTTGCACCCAGATAATAAACTACATAGAAGGCATGCTTTAATAGATACTCACGTATTCATTGTTCTTACTGAGATGCTCATGTGTAGTACTGTCATAGTAGGCTGTTACTGTTTTATCTCTCACTTAAAATTAGGCATATGCTATACTTACTAAGAGCAGATCACTGCATCAATCTAGATTAGTTAATGGCTGGTTTCCAAATAACCTGTGTGAGAATTGAAAAACAGGCACATGATCATATAATCCTATACTGATTTAACAGGCAAATCAAGTATTGGTAATAAGCATATACACCTCCTCTTTGCTGGAAAGTAAATGTCTCACTAGTCCCCAAGGTCTCCACGACTGTGGCAGAAAGCATCACCTTTGCAAAGTTAATAAAATCAGACTCTGCATTTAGAATCACCATGTCAGATGAGTGAAGAACTGCGAATTTTAGACAATTAGAAAACTGAAACCAAAACCCTTCATATGACATATAGCTTTTGGGCCTCATGAGAACCAAAACCAGTTATTAAATTGAAAAAAAATGAAAACGTTTGTATTATTTCTATTGAAACCAGCTTCTATTTCTATTTGGAAGCAAAAGGCTTAAAAGCTAACAATCTGATAATGGGTTTTCTTAGATTTCATATATATGATCACGTATATGTTAGTTTGTTGATTTGATCAATGAATGTTTTTAGAAAGAGAAGTAACCTAAAAAATTCAAATATGAAGTAGAGAAACGCAAATTAAAGTATGGAATTATCTAGGATTTCAGTTCCTAAAGAAAACCTAAATTTTAAACAACAGAATTGAAATCCTGGACAAGGAGGAAATGAAATGCAGCCTGTTAGACTCAGAAGAAAATCCAGAATGGAGAAGAAGCGAAAGGAAATAATATGCATATGGTTCATAGAATTATGAGATCAAATTCAAATGGAAGCAAGAATTCGAATTCTACACCTCTTGAAATGATTCTTGCATGAACATGACGAATCAAGAAATTGCAGCTTAGAAAAGAGATCTTACCTTAGTAGAAGAATGAATTGAAAGGACGCCTAGTAGAAGTGGAGCCTTTCATCGTCCCCGTTGGCCGTTAAGGAGGGTCTTCCTGCAGGATTCGTTCTCACTCCATAAGCCTTCTTCTCCAACTTTTCCAGCTTCGTGATTGAATCCATGGCGAATTCTCTCTCTCGGTTTTCTACGGAATAATCTCAGCAAAGAATCTGTGGTTACAACGGTAACATTCTCTCTCTCTCTCTCTGTTTTGATGTTTCTAAGAAGAATTATCTCAGCGTAGCAAAGGTCACTTTATAGCCGTTTGTAATTACAACGGTTCGATTTTTCGAAAAATAAATGTGTTTAAATGAGGTTGAGGCCGGAGCTCATTTCAGTAAAAAGTTTGGTGGCAGTTCTGTAATTAAGGGTAAAGACTCTGGTAGTTTTTTCATCCTATAATTACAAAACTACCATTGGTTTAATGAAGTTCATCACTCCTTCCTCCTTTAATGAATATTGGGTAAAAAACACTCAACAAAAAAAAACCTTAAACTCCCAAGCCACCACATGTCTCTTTTAATACCCACTAATTTATGTTTAAGATACTCACCCCTAGGGTTTGTCCCTCTAACCTTAGTTTTAGGAAAAAAATAAATTTAGGTTTGGTTATGCTTAATCACAATTAAAGAGGGCTCTACAAGCCGCCATGTGTTCCTTTTAACACCCACTAACTGTGGTTTAGATTTACTCATCCCTAGGATTCATTAATTTAACCTTGGTTATAAGAAAATAAAATAAAAAATATTAATCTGAGGTTAATTATGTTTGACCACAGTTAAAGGATCTCTATAAGTCACCACGTGTCCCTTTTAACACCCACTAACTATGGTTAAAACTCCGCACCCCTTAGGTTCATCAAACCTTGGTTTTTAGAAAAAAAACCTTAGGTTGCTTATGCTTAACCACAATTAAAGAGAGCTCTACAAGCCGCCACGTGTCCCCTTTAATGCCCACTAACTGTGGTTAAAATTCACTCACCCCTAGGATTCATCCATTTAACCTTGATTTTTAGAAGAAAAAAAAACTTAGGTTGATTATACTTAACCACAATTAAAGGGGGCTCTACATGCCGCCATGTGTCTCCTTTAACACCCACTAATTGTGCTTAAGATTCACTCACCCCTAGGATTAATCCATCTAACCTTGCTTTTAAGAAAAAAATAAAAATTTTAACCTTAGGTTAATTATGTTTAACCACAGTTAAATGATCTTTATAAGTCGCAATGTGTCCCTTTTAATACCCACTAACTATGGTTAAGATTCACTCAGCCCTATTGATACATCTATCTAACATTGGTTTTTAAAAATAAAAATAAAAAATATATATATATATATATATTATCATTTATTCTATTGAATTAACTAACCTTGTATTGAAAAGGATAATTTAGATATTTTAAAATGTTTAAATGATAGCATCATCAAAGTTCATCCATAAAGTAATGGTAAACTTAAGGAAATGGGGTATCTGTTACAGAAAATCAAAATTGAGGAGAGGGCAATGTGATTTCAGAAACTAGATGGGAGATTTCTAAAATTTCACTAAACCTCGAGGGAGGTGAGTGTAATTTACCCATGAATGTTTTAGTACAAATTTTAATAAGTATGCTCTTGGAAAAAATGAAAAATCTGCAAAATTCTAAATTTTAATGGAGTTTTTATGCGTGTGATCAATATTAGTCGACATCAATTGATACACACGATCGATACAGGTGGTCAATATAACAATTTGATAAAGGCCAATACATATCGATATAGATCGATACTATTATTTGTACATATATCGATATAATGTCTTCAACCTTAGAACACAACCAATATCATTATGAAGTATTGACCTGATTTATTAAGTATTGATCGTATAAACCTGAAAAAAAAACACATATAAAATCTTCTAACATGAAATTTAAGGTTTAAAATCTTAAATGTGGTGATTATAAACTTTTTTTTTCTTTGGATTAATCATATATGTAATGTTCTTAACTAATTTATTTTTTTTAAAAAGCACAAGAAACCCAAAATGAGTGTTATTCTTCGTTTAGTGGTGTTCTCTAATGATCGTAGTTACTATTTTAGCAGAATGAAGCTCTCTTGTGAAAATTACGGCTGAAATAATAGATAATGAAATGTTTGGGGACTCTTCTTGATCAACAAAGGGGGCTCCATTGTTGATAAAGAACGAAAGGGACTCCATAGTTGATAAGGAATAGAGGAGACACAAATGTCTCTTTGACAATTAGTTTGGATAAAATGGTCCAAAATGGAAAAAGTTCGCAAGTGCAAACAGTACCTTTGTATGTGCGTGGAGGCATTAAGAGAAGGGTTTGTAAAACTTGGGCATTTGGGGAACGACCCCAAACTTGAGGGGTAATAAGGAAAAATCTTAAATTTGGTCATTTTAACATTTTTTTTTCTCTTTTGAAATCACATTTTCAAAATATTGTAATTGTAAACGCGTGATAGCACCTTCTATTGAGTGTACTGCCATCATATCAAGAATCTAACGACCCCAAGGCGTCCAGTGGGGCCCACTATTTTTAATTCATGTTAGGCGGGCGCCTTGGCGCCATTGGATTCTCGATCAGACGATGGTGCACTCGATGGCAGGTGCTAACGAGTGCATACAATCACAAATCCTTTTTCAGAGGAGACAATAATAACCTTCTCGCTTTGGAGGGAGTGAAAGGGTCTCCTCCTCCTCACCACATGTCATCTTTTTAACTCTCTTTAATCGTGGTTAAGATTTACTAATCCTTATGGTTAAAGGATCTCATCTTAGTTTTTAAAAAAATTAACCACAAGATTAAAACTTATAAACCATAGTTCAAGGACAGTTAAATAGGGCTTTGTGAGGATGAGGAACAATGGTCCACTCCTCTCCTAATGAGATGATTATTGCTCTTTTCAAATTGTATTTCACTTATGAGACAGTCTAGGGTTGAGAGTTTGAGACTGTCCCGAGATCAGGATAGTGACCATGAGGTTCAAAGGTATTTTAAAAAAATAGCTCGGGATTCGTGAGACGTTTGAATCTTGAGCTCACCATCCTAGTCTTGGGACATTCTTGACCCTAGACGGTCTCTGAAGCAAAATCCTTTCAAATTCAATAGTCCATTTGTGCTTATTTGTTCGTTGTCTAACATTCTTTTGAAAATAAATCGATAAATAATAGAATTAGTCTAGGATACTCCCAAAATGTACTCCCATATATACTCCCAAATCCTAACCGTTTATCTCAATTATTAAACGGTTAGGATTCGAGCTAATGTGGCAATAGAAAAGACAAAATAAACCAATTGAAATCCTGACCCTTAATGGTTGGTTATAAACAGTTAGGATTAGGGAGTATATTTGGGAGTATAATTGGGAGTACCCATAGACCGACTCTAAATAACATTTTCAGGAAAAAAAATTGAGAATCACATTTTTATGAAAAATAATCGGTTCCTTATGGGTGCCGCGAGGAGTGCGTCTCTTCGCTCCTTTAAAATTCGTCACTATCCCCTTTTTAATTCCCTTTAAATTGTAATTAAGATTCACTAACACAATTGAAAGAGACACTTGGCAACTTTTAAATGGAGACAATCCTCTAGGAGATACCCAGTGAGGAGCGGACTGTTTCTCCTTTTTAATTCATTTGTTCTTATGAAAAATCTCCTTGCATTTGAAAATGTGAAGATATTGAAATATTAAATTTGACTTTGTGGTAAATCCTACAGTTAATAGAGACTTTAGGGAAAATAAATTTTTGTGTTTTGGGACAAGTGTAAGAGCAATTTTGTAATTGGAATATTTTAATCAACGTTTATTAGGGCTGTCAATGTGTCAGGCCTATGTTGGGGTCTATCCAAGCACAACTGTCACTCATAAAAGTTAGGCCAAGCTCTCGCAAGGTCTAAATTGACTAGGCCCAAGCCCTACCCTCAGGGTCAAGGCTAGACTTGGGCTAGGCTTGGGCCATGATGGGCTTGAAAAGATGACAAAGAAAAACTTTTTGTCATGGTATTTATCAAAAATAAATTCTAAACCACCATTGGCGCGGATAAGTGATGATAGAGTAACAAAGAGAACGAAAGTGAGTTAGATTAAATAATTGAATTAGAAGTCTATCAATGGTTTGTGATCTTTAAGTATGGGGATATGTTAGTGAAAATAGTATCATACTCCAATAAATATGTTGTTAAAGAATGTTATATAGGTCAGTTTGAGTGGGTGACAGTACTTTCATACGGGCAGTACCTCCTCTATGGGTTTTGCTTTGTCCCTAGGCCTTACTGTACCCACCAAATGGGAAAAAAACATGAAGATTGAAGGAAGAAGAAGAAAGAATACTCATTTCCTTTCATTAAAAAGGGGACCCTACACCATTGGAGATGATATAGAGGTACACAACTATGTTGGAAGAAGATGGACCTTGGACCCTAAAAAAACAAAAACAAAAAAGCATAAAGGTGTGGAAGGAGAAGGAACCTACTCCTCACTCTTCTCCTCCAAGCTCCAAGGTATGGGGACATAGGCTAGGAGAGTTGCCTTCTAAAGTGGGGTAGCCTAGGCTCCCTCCTTGGGCCAAACTCAATCAAGTTTCAAAATTGCAGAGGTTTGAGGCGTAGTTTGGTCTCTAACACGAGTTGGCAAGGGTTTTGTGTGGAATTTCTTGAGTGTGATGGAAGTTTGTGCGAATGAGGTGGATTTTAGAGGAGGATAGGGTAGTCTTGGTAATTCAAAGGGGGGTTGGTGGGAGTGTCCTAAGGTGATTGGAGGATCAAACAAGCGAGTTCCTGAGGGGGAACAAACTTTTTGCGCATTCATCAGGAATGACGATAAACTTAGTACCGCCATTATCACCGTCATTTTTAAAGTAGCTTGAAATTGATAATGGCGGTAAAGGTATATATTACTACAAATTAGAGAATTTTTCTGAAATGGGACCTAGGCCTCGTTGAATAAACTTGAAATAACTGTAATCTAGTTGGATGAAGTGAATGTTGGTAATGGTATTATGACAATACTGAATTTAGGTTAAATGAATGACGGTAATGTACTGCCATTCTGACTTTTACTTAGAAAATACTTTTTTCCCAGGGTTTTGGCCCTATTGGGTACGTTGGCTTGGATTTGGGTGCTTTTGGTAAGGCTTGGGCTATGCTTAGATTGGGCTTGGGTATTGGTTGATGGGCCTTGAAGTTTTAGACAAAAATGGGTAGAGAGACAGGGGTGCTTATAACCAGGGATGGCAACGGGTCGGGTTAATCAGATAACCTGCCTTGCCCCACCCCAATTGGGACGAGTTTGGGAAGCTCTTAAGTGGAGTAGGGGCGGGTTTGGGAAAGAAATGTTAAAGCCAAGTCAGGTTCAGGCCAGGGATGGCTTTAAGTCGTCCCGCCCCAACCCGTTTATATTGTGAAATTATTATTTTACTCTTAATTTAATCCTAAAATTACCTCAATGTTTACTTATAATATAAATATAGTCCCAACTCACCCCATCTTGGGATATGACATTTCTTAATGCAGCATCTTTATTCATTTTGGCTTACTCATTTCTTACCCACAAATGAACATATAAAACAGTAAAGAGTCACAAGCCTTTAACCATGGAATGTACAGACAACAAATACAAAAAGGTATGGTTTCTGCGCATGTTCTTGAACTTTGATCAGCCACAGTTACTTTGAGAAGTACCTGTCAAAAGGAACTGCTAAAAAATATTAATTCGATCTTGAAAATAAGAGAAAAACCCAGAACTTGTAACAAGAAAAAATGACTTGGCTCTGAAAACTAGTAAATTTTATCACATGAAGTAAAGATGGCTTGAGATTATTACTTAAGAGTGCAACTCTTGAACAAGTAAGGATATCACCCCAAGCAACAAAGAAATCTTCTTCTTCTATCTTGTGTTTAATTGTGCAGATTCATTCCAGTTGAGCGCGAAGGGGAAGCTTTTGCCAAGTGCTTTGCTGCAAAAATCTCCAAGCATACGATCATACATACTGGGACAGGCTTGTATCATAAAAATGAAATCAAGTTGTGGACCGATAAACCCAGGATTAGACTGTAAGGAAAGGCTAATATTATCATATCTGGAAGAAACAGGACCCACCAACAAAACCACCCAATTTTTTTTTACCATGATTATCTATTATATAGACTGACAGTTAACACTTCTTTCTGACAGTAAGTTTATAATAATTTATTTTGCATAGATCTCCTAGGTGAGACTTGACTGGTGGCAGATATGAGGATGGTATACTGTCCTTACAGTCTAGCACATGGGGACCTAACAAAGAAATTGCCTATTTCATAGAAGAGCTCATTAACATTCTGTGCAGTTTTTGCTGATGTTTCTATGAAAAGCAATCCATTTTCTTGCGCATATCACTCGCCTTCCTGCAAGAATTAATAGAGTTCGAGAAAAATTGTCTTCACTTAGTAACATTACAGAACAATACCACGGATTGTTAAGAATTGCCATAGAAAGAAAAGATTCACAAGTTTGGAGTGCATCAGTGGCATTGTTAGAGATACAATGAGACGAGGAAGCAACCAACTCAAAGTCACATTATCTGCATGTAGCACTGAGAGGCATTTTTTAGTGAAAGGAAATACCGGGAAACCATTATTTTATATCTCAGGATAGCTAATTCATCACCAAATGTCCTAACATTTCTAGTAATCTTGCTGGTTAGACTAATAATCCTGCCCATCTAATCCTATCATCAACATCTTCTAAAATACAAGCAGTAGAGTATCATGAATTATATAACAAATAGGCGACAAAATCATGTAATTTGCAAGTACCTCAGTGGCCACCTCTCTTTGTTTCCAAGTCAACCTTGTTTTGCAACCAACATCATTACCAAAGTTGGATTTCCTGATAAGTACAAATTTAAAAATAAAATAGTGTACTAAATACCAACTTTACCCGTATAAGCAGTCTAGATGCCTACCTTCTTTTTTTTTTTGGTAGAACTAATAATTTATTAATCTGAAAGAGTGGTGTACATGGGCCTGGTTAAAACCTCTGCCACCAAAAGTCAGGTTTTCCTTAGTACAACTTCCGGATCTAAAAAACTTGTAAGCCTCGGAATCTGCAACCTTTGCAAGGTCAGCTGCAGAGTTTTGAGATCTTCTCACCCATTTATGATGTATAATAAGGTATAGTAGGGCATGCATATTTCATGTGGTTGCAGCATTTTTCATCAGTACCTCCTCTACGGGTTTTGCTTTATCCCTAGGCCTTATTGAACCCACCAAACGGGAAAAAAACATGAAGATGAAAGAAGAAGAAGAAAGAATACTCATTTCCTTTCATTAAAGGGGGACCCTACACCATTGGAGATGATATAGAGGTACACAACTATGTTGGAAGAAGATGGACCTTGGACCCCAAAAAAACAAAAACAAAAAAGCATAAAAGTGTGGAAGGAGGAGGAACCTACTCCTCACTCTTCTCCTCCAAGCTCCAAGGTATGGGGACATAGGCTAGGAGAGTTGCCTTCTAAAGTGGGGTAGCCTAGGCTCCCTCCTTGGGCCAAACTCAACCAAGTTCCAAAATTGCTGAGGTTTGAGGCTTAGTTTGGTCTCTAACACGAGTTGGCAAGGGGTTTTGTGTGGAATTTCTTGAGTGTGATGGAAGTTTGTGGGAATGAGGTGGATTTCAAAGGGGGGTTGGTGGGAGTGTCCTAAGGTGATTGGAGGATCAAACAAGCGAGTTTCTGAGGGAACAACCTCTTTGCGCATTCATCAGGAATGAAGAATAAACTTAGTACCACCATTATAACCGTCATTTTTGAAGTAGCCTGAAATTGATAATGGCGGCCTCGCCAAATAAACCTGAAATAACTGTAATCTAGTAGGATGAAGTGAATGTCAGTAATGGTATTATGACAATACTGAATTTAGGTTAAATGAAGAATGATGGTAATCTACCGCCATTCTGACTTTTACTCAGAAAAGATTTTTTTCCCAAGGTTTTGGGCCTATTGGGTAAGTAGGCTTGGATTTGGGTGTTTTTGGTAAGGCTTGGGCTATGCTTAGATTGGGCTTGGGTATTGGTTGATGGGCCTTGGAGTTTTAGACCAAAATGGGAGGAGAGACAAGGGGTGCAAAAATGGGGTGCTTATAACCAGGGATGGCAACGGGTCGGGTTAATCAGATAACCTACCTTGCCCCACCCATATTGGGACGAGTTTGGGAAGCTCTTAAACGGAGTAGGGGCGGGTTTGGGAAAGAAATGTTAAACCCGAGTCAAGTTCAGGCCAGGGATGGGTTTAAGTCGTCCCGCCCCGACCCTTTTATATTGTTAAATTATTATTTTACTCTTAATTTAATCCTAAAATTACCTCAATATTTTACTTATAATATAAATATAGTCACATATGCAGTCAGTGTAGTCAGTCAATTCATGCATGAACCTCAAATGGTAAATTACGAGGCAGTGGAGAGAATTTTGAGATATTTGAAGGCTACTTAAGAGAAGGGCCTTCTTTTTGCTAACCATGGTTATTTCCTCTTAGAAGCTTACACTGATGTTGATTGGGGCTGGAAGTAGAGATGCTAGGAGGTATACCACAGGGTATTGTATGTTCTTTGGTGGTAAACTCATCACTTGGAGAAGCAAGAAGCAAAGTGTAATGGCTAAATTAAGTCCTAAAGCAGAATATAGGGCATTGGCTCATGGGGTAGTAGAATTATTATAATTGAAGATTTTACAACGGAGTTGGGTGTTCCTATAAAGTTGTTTTGTGATAACACGGCGGCCGATATATTGCCCAAATCCCATTTAGCATGATCGGACTAAACATATTGAAATTGATAGACACTTTATTAGAGAACAAGTTGCTTTAGGAAATCTTTGCTTGTTGTTTGTTACAAAGGAAATCAACTAGCTGATGTACGCACAAAGGGGATCTATTATGTAGGTGTTCTTAACAAGTTGGGCATGTTGAATATCTAATGCTCAACTTGAGGGTGAGTGTTGAGATATGATCTATTATTGTAGGTGTGTTACACCAAATCACCCCTCAGAGGTATACTTGTAACTTTTCTATTAGGGTTATTATAAATACAAAGAGATTAGAGAGAGGCATTCTCTAATTTAGTTTTCCCCCTGATCTTCTTCTTTATCTCTTTCATAAATCCTAGTTTACTATTCCTAATTTTCTACTAAGACTAATAAAGAAGAATTTACTAATCGTAGATCACTACGTTAATATCCAGATTAAGAATAACTGATATGCCAAATAACTTGTATCAATGTTCAAAACAGAAAAATACTCCAATTTAACTGAGAAATCAACTATAGCCAATAACAATATGTACCTCATGAGTAATACTTGTTTGCTGGGAATGCAAATGCCTTCAGTTAAGATCCTATAATGTATAAATATTCTTAACTTGTGTGACACAAGAAAAACTAGCAAACACCCTGTGCGATGCACAAGAAATGAAAAGATATAATAGCAGAAAAAACTTAGAATTACAGATTTTTCACAGATATTTTTTATATCAATTTTTTTTATTATATATGATTTTATAGAATTATGTAATGCGAATGAAATTTCAGGAAAAAATTAACAATTTATTTGAATTCGTCATTCCTATAACTTATAACAATACCTTATACCATTTAAGGTTGTTAATTTTAGTTTCATTCTTGTGGGTTCACTAAGAAGAACACGAAAATTAGTGTTTTAAAATATAATAAAAGTGAGAAAGAAGAGAGAAAAATAGAGTGCAAAACGATCACCCCTCAAAGTCAAGAGAGATGAAGTGGCCATGGATGGGCAAGTGCAAGTAGAGGTAGAGAGCTTGTTATCTACCTACAAGGGAAGAGAAGACAAACGGAGATTACACAAAAGTACATCCATGCAGAGGGTCAAAAAGAAGACCAAAGTTCCTTTTTCAGAAACTAACAAACATCTGAATTTGAACAATTCTGTGGATTGGTATGAATTTGGGACAAATGCAATTTTTTCAATAAGTATAGCCTATTTAGGAATAGTTTTTCCAATTCACAAACCAACAGCTCCAATCAACTTAAGGACGGATGCAGTTTCAAGCTATGGAACCCAATATGATGCACGATAATGGAAAAAGAGAAGGCAAAAATGTAAAGGAAGAGGTGGCACTATATATATAAATTCAGAAGATGTAAAAACAAATTACCAAACCCAATTACTAGAGTTTTCTTTTCTTATCTAAGCTTCTAAACTGCCATTTTCTTCACAGTTTATCCATGTGTATGTTCTATAAGCATTGCTCAATTATGAGACAGGTTTTGTTGGTTTACATTTTCTGAACAAATAACGAAGAGTCAACATCATCAAAAAATTTAGTTGTCATTTCTCATTGGTTATAGTGTGAATCTATAAGTTGGATTTCTCAATCCTTGCATCATCAAATGCTAAATTCATTTTGAAAAAGAGGCTCATTGCTTACTTTTGGTTTATTAATATAATAGCTCACTCATTGCATATTAAAAAAATTAAAAAGAAATTTGGTTATAGTTTTGCTTGAAACAAATATATGTCACTAACAGAGTGGAGGAAATCCAGTTAACTCAAGTGCATAAAAAATGAAACATATGAAGATCAATTTGCCATGGTTACTAATTAGATAGTCTCGATTGAAGACCAATTTTTCATTGTGGCGTCTATGAAGGTTAAGAGTTCAGAACTTCACCTTGCCCGCGAATCATTGATGCATGATATGTAGTTCCCCAACTATTTCCAGCTCTGCTTGCCCATAAGGTGGGGTCATCCACACACCTGTCCAAATGAAACAGAAAAGCCAAATTTGTTTATGAGCATACACCAAATCAGCTCGAATATCTAGATAAATAAATCAACAGGATTACTTACCATTCTTTGTGCAACTAGTTGGGTTTAAAGCTTTACAAATTGATGATAGGTGAAGATGATCAAGATCAGCTCGAATATCTAGATAAATAAATCAACAGGATTACTTACCATTCTTTGTGCAACTAGTTGGGTTTAAAGCTTTACCAGTTGATGATAGCTGAAGATGATCAAGACACACTTAATGAATTCAGGGATACTTAAATAATTCTAAAACAACTTTAATAAGGATTAAGATGAGGTAAAATCATTTCTCTGTTTCGATCCCCAGATTATAACAGCGTCATACTTCAAATAATCTTCACCCTAAACTGCACAAAATACAAAATATGAATTAGGATAAGAAGTGATAGTCTAGGAAAAAAAGATTGCAATAAAACTGATATTTTTAAATTTCATTCAGGCACATACCTCCTAAATATAGATTTAAACTTTCTATACCAATTGTTTTAAATTGATAACTAAATAAACAAGGCAGGCAATTCCCCATACCCACATCACCCATATCCACACTAAGTAAGAAAATAACACTTCCGAATTCTATGAGATATATCAGTGGTTCAGTATCCTTACCACAGAAACAAATAGATCGGCATCATCATGTTCAAGGTATAGAGTATGCAGGCTGAATTTGACAGAGTAAAGTTTCAATTGGGTTCAAAGAGAGTGAGTTGGGAATTGTAGAAGCACTATGCTAGTATCACACACTCAAAAGTAAGAGATTAAAGCATGATAATCAATTCAATATCATTTGATTTCTAAGCTTCTAACACAAGACTATAAAGCTATCCTATACAGCATTGGAATAAATGCCAAGCTTGTTGCCATTCTCATATATACAATCACCAAGTGCTGCTTTACTGCATGATGGAAAATTTCCAGATCAGGTGGCCTTTTTAGATCTTTATTTTTAAATAAAGTAGAGCTTCCCACAGAATATCTCTATTCCACGGAAGAGTGTAACCGAGGATCTCTAGAGATGAAGTTCATTGCAAGTAGGACTTAAGGAGAGCCAATCATACATTCTATATGACTTTAATGTGCAATGAATTTCTGCACATTGAAGTAGTAGATATGATAATGGATACATGCAATATATATGAGTATTACTAATATTAGTATTTGCGGGAGAAAAAACTAACAATAAAAAGAAAAACTCAAGCAAAGTTAATCATGAAAACCAATCTATACAGTGTATCACATAAATGCAATTTTTGATGGATTCAAGTGGAAGTATGTGGATCTGAGATGAAAATTATGCCAAGTTAACCCTTCAAAGACTAACTTAAGCTAGACTAAAGAAAAGATGGAGACATATATCAACTTAAACATCAATTGATGGCACAAAAAGGTATTGAAAGCATTACCTATGTTAATATAAACATAACTTAAATCATCCAACTGGAGATGAGCACATCAATTGTTAATGAGAAGAAATATGTCAGAAATTGATTAGATAATGATAGGAAGAATCATATAAATTTCTCAGTAACATTTGTGACAGAACAACTTGTGAGATGTGATGTTTTTTATTTGTCAGAGAAACAAATAAAGCCCCTAAAATCAAGGACTAAACCAGAAGAATTAGCAAACGTTTTTGATGATCAAAGAAAACAATAAGCCAAATTCAATCGCTCGTGATAGTCATTAGAGAAGAGTTCGAATCAAAGGGATAGTTCTTGTCCAAACCGAAAAAGACTTCAAAACAAACAATTGGATCAAAGAAAACAGATCTGTGACAGATCTAACAAACTAAGTTTGAATCTAATAGGTTGTGGAGCCCGTCAAGACTAAACATCCTACCTCTGTTCTCACGGATCCAACTTGAGGGAACCATAACTTTCGCATTTTGTTAGGGGTACTTTGGTACTTTCGCATTTTGTCGTGTAGCCCTAATACTATTAAGCATAGGGATGGGCGGCTACTATTGTTTTAGATCGCAACTCTATATTTTTCTCTCTTGCTCCAGATCATAGTGAAAATCTCGGCGACTCTATGGACATTCCTCAACTTAAGGGAACCACTTAAATCTGGTGTTTCTATGTGTTTGTTTGTTCTTTTTCTGTCTATTTTTCGTATTTCACATATCCTGTTTAGGGTTTATTCCCTAACAGAATCTAAGAGAAGTGCATGCATGTGGCGACAGGGGGCGGAAATCTCAATCTACGATTCGTACAAAAGAGGTTGCAGGTGGTAGGGGGCATCAGTCTCTATTGATGCTTGGTAAAGAAGACCATGCAGGCGACAGGAGGAGGCTCTGGTACTAGAGTTCATGAGAGAAGAAAGGAATATTTTGAGTGAATTGTGATATCCAAAGAATGATTAAATAATAGGGAGACGAAGGGATATAGGATTAGTGGATAGGTAGCCGAAGGGAGTTGTTCAGTCGGTGGGGAGTTGAATAGGTAGACGCCTACTTATTTGGTTTAATAAATAGGGAGTCAAAGGGATTCGGAGAAGGAGGAGCCTGAACTAGGGATTCCAAGAGGGGAGGAATGTCAACGTTTGAGAAGTTTACAAATAGGGAGTGGAAGGGAGGGGACAGAATATGGGAGGGGAACAGACAACGGTTAGTTTTGATTGTGCTAACATGGCAACTTAAGGGAAGAGGAAAATGGTGAAAGTCCTTGAGAGAATGCCACATATGCAGAAGAAAGTCTGGCCTATAGTAGTAGAAGATGGGAGAGGTTTGGAGGAGGAACCTACTCCTCGCTCTTCTCTTCCAAGCTCCGACGAATGGGGACATAGGCTAGGGTAGTTGCCTTCTAAAGGGAGGGTAGTCTAGGCTCCCTCTTTAGGCCAAACTCAACCTAGTAATTTGCAGAGGTTTGGGGCTTGGTTTGGTCTCTAACACGAGTTGGCAAGGTTTTTTTGGTGGAATTAGAATGGGCTTGTGAGAATGAGGTATTTATGGGATTTTAGAAGAAACTAGGATAGTCTGGTAATTCGAAGAGGAGTTGGTGGGGTGTCCTAAGGTGATTGGGGGCATCAAATAAGTGAGTTCATGAGGGGGAACAAGCTTTCTACGCATTCTTCAAGAATGGCAGGTAACTCATTACCGCCATTTTTAAAGTAGCCTAAAAGTGATAATGGTGGTAAAGTTATTACTGCCAATTGAATAATTTTCATGAAATGAGACCCGGGCCTCGCCGAATAAACTTGAAATAACTGTAATCTGGTAAGATGAAGCGAATTTTGGTAATAGTATTACCTACATTACTGAATTTGGGTTAAATGAAGAATGACGGTAAAGGGATTACCTAAAATAACTATAATCTGGTCAGTAGAAGTGTCGGTAATGGTATTACCGACACCATTACCTACATTACTGAATTTAGGTTAAATGAATAATGGTGGTTAAGGGATTACAAACATTCTTACTTTTTCTCAGAACATGGTTTTTTCCAGGGTTTTGGGCTTGGATTGGGTAATTGGGCAGAGTTTGTGTGATTTGCAAAAAGGAGTGGGATATGCACGATTGGGATTGGGTATTGGTTGATGATGGGCCTTGGAGTTGTAGAGAATAATGGGAGGAGAGATAGGAGGTGCAAAAATGGGGTAATTACAACAGTCTTATGCTGAAGTTTATTACTCAGTAAACTTTGGCTTTTTGGCTTCTTGTTCTATTTTCTTTTTCAACGTATGACATGATTGCTTACTAATAAAAAATATCTCTTCAAGTCAAGCCTATATTAATCAAGGTGTGTAATGAGCACAATCGTATAATGCTTGATCTATGTAACAAGAAATATATTTTTCTCATCCTTTTATTAAGCTTGTGTATATGATATACAAAGTTATTGAACATGATATCATACAACTAGCATGTAAATAATAATAAAGCAAACATAGAAATGAAAACCAAAATAAAATAACGTAGAAAAGAGGCTTAGATCACGTGCACACTATATATCCTTCAAATACAGTATGTATAAGCAAAAATGTTTTTCAATATACTATGTACACAACTAGATAACAAGGATTTGTAGAAGAAAAACTCAACTTAGATCACGGCATCAATACCCACACTAATCCTGTAATCTATAAAATGCTTGATATGTGTGCAACACAAGAAATATACAATAACAAACAACTACTGATAGTGGGGTTTCGTTTTCCGCATAAAATTATGTTTAAAGGGAGTTTCATTTTTTTCATAAAATTATGTATAAAGGGGGAGTTAGCCATAAATGCCAAGGACCTTAGATGAAATATACAATAACAAACAACTACGGATAGTGGGGTTTCGTTTTCCGCATAAAATTATGTATAAAGGGAGTTTCATTTTTTTCATAAAATTATATAAAGGGAGAGTTAGTCATAAACACCAAGTACCTTAGATGAAATATACAATAACAAACAGCTATGGATAGTGGGGTTTTGTTTTCCACATAAAATTATGTATAAAGGGAGTTAATTTTTTCATAAAATTATGTATGAAGGGAGAGTTAGCCATAAATGCCGAGGACCTTAGACGCGCATTTCTTGGCAAAAGGACAAACACCTTCTATGGGACCACACCTCAGGTATTTGTTGATTTTCCAAGAATGGGGTGGGATCTAAGGGCCCGCCCCCACATCTACCCTAGCAAAATTTTCATGTATATGTTTATTAGGGAGTACCTCAATTGCAGATAAAAATTCTCATATATACTGTTTTTTTTTTTGTTAGCTACACATAGAAGCAAGCTTTAAACTTAGCAAAGCAAGTCAACCCATTAATATCCCAACACTATGGAACTACCTGCAAATACTATTCCTACTAAAGATATTATTTTCCCCTTATAATTGTCTATAGGTTTTGTTTACTTAGATGCTCATGTGTAGTACTTTCGTAGCAGGCTGCTACTGTTTTTTTTCTTGTTTTCCTCAAAAAATTTGAGGTTCCTCAGGTGTTGTATAACCGGATAAAAATCTCTGGCACCCAATTCAGGTTACTCAAATCCAAACTAATGGTCTCCCTGACATCAGCTTGAGTGTTAACGTATTCAAAGGAACAATATCTATTGTTTTCTTTGCTACCAACTTCTAAATTAGTAAAAAAGACTCATAAAGAAGACATAATTAAACTTAATAGCAGATCACAACATTAATATCTAGATTACGAAAAGCTGATATGCCAAATAACCAGTATCAGTGTTCAAAAACAGAAAATACTCCAATTTAACTGAGAAATCAAGTATAGCCAATAAAAATATGTACCTCACGAGTAATTCTTCTATGCTGGAAATGTAAATGCTTTCAGTTAGGATCCTGTAATGTATAAATGTTCTTGGACACTTAAATAATTCTAAAACAACTTTAATAAGGATTAAGATGAGGTAAAATCATTTCTCTGTTTCAATCCCCAGATTGTAACAGTTATCATACTTCAAATAATCTTTAACCCGAGCTGCACAGAATACAAAATATGAATTAGGATAAGAAGTGATAGTCTAGGAAAAAATGTTTACAATAAAACTGATATTCTTAAATTTCATCTAGGCACATACCTCCTAAATATAGATTTAAAATTTCTATACCAATTTTTTTCGAATTAATAACTAAATAAACCAGGCAGGCAATTCCCACACCTGCATCACCCATATCCACACTAAGTGAGAAAAAGACACTTCCGAATTCTATGAGAATTAAGATAGATCAGTGATTCAGTATCCTTACCCTAAAAGCAAATACACCTGCATCAAGATGATCTGAATTCTAAGCTTCTAACACAAGATTATAAAGTTATCCTATACAGCAATGGAATAAATGCCAAGCTTGTTGCCATTCTCATGTATACAATCACCATGAGCTTTAATTCATGATGGAAAATTTGCCAGATCAGGTGGCCATTTTAGATCTTTATTTTTAGATAAAGTAGAGCTTCCATAGGATCTCTAGAGAGTCGAGATCAATTTCATTGCAAGTATGACTTAAGGAGAGCCCAGGAGCTAGAGTCTCTCCATCTCCAATCCAGCAATCTGGTCATCCTCTCTGGCGAGCCAAGCCACCATCTCCACTGTTCTTCAGATATGCAGATAAAAGATCTCAGTTCCAAGTCGGCTTCCGATAGGCCAATCATGACTTAATATATGCCTTAATTCTGTTGGTTTTAACGCAGCTTGTTTTTCCCAATAAGGATGGCTTTATAGAATATGTTTTGATCGAAGTGATCCATGATATGCGCAAACAGTTGTTCCCATGATATTAGCAAAGTTACTTACAAGTCTCAGTTTCTCTCATCAACGTAGAAAGGGAATGTTCAACGCTTGTGCGTCATTTTTGTACAAGTGGTTAGTGGGGCATCTACCGTCAATTTTCACGGTTCCAGCTATCATAAATGGTTCTCGTTAGCTGGAACCATGACCATTGACGGTAGATGGCCACTAACCACATATGCAACAATGACGCACTAGCATTGAACGTACCCTTTCTACGTTGATGAGAGAGACTGAGACTTGTAAGTAACTCTGCCAATATCATGGGAACAAGTGTGCACTGTTTGCGCATATCATAGATCACTTCGATCAAAACAGATTCTACAAAGCCAACCTTATGGGGAAAAACAAGCTGCGATAAAACCAACAGAATGAAGGCATATATTAAGTCATGATTGGCCTATCGGTTGTCATTTTGGATCCCAATTACGATCGTAGCGCTTCCAAAGCCATTTTGTACTCATCTTGGAATAAGAACCATCCAGGTCGCACTTTAAGCACAAAGGTTTGATTTGCAAAAACTCTGCAACGTCTTTCTTATAAATCGATTTATATTTCAGCATTATGACTTTTCCATTGATATCAAACTCTAAAATGCGGTGAATCTCCTCAAGAGTTGGACACAATTCATTTTTACCAAAGCGAAAGACTAAACAAATCGCTAATGTGTAGAAAGAGCATCTATATTTCTACCAAGGACTTCATCACAAAAAACATGCATTGTTAACTGACAGGCGAGGCTTGTCCATCGACTTAGCAATCCCAGAGGGGCCTGCCATCTAAAAAAACATGTGCAAGTGAGTGGGACTTGTGCAAATGTATACATGATGACGCACACATATGAGATGCACTATATATATATATATTCTTAAAGTTTTTGTTACACGAGGGCATAACACAGCACATGTAAACCAATGGGGTAGTTGGACATGGATCCGACATACTAACTTGGGTTATTGGAAGCTATGGCCCATTAGATTTAAGATACAAAATGGATAAGTGAGTATCCATTTAGAACTGGGCTTTAAGCCCTATATGAAGAAAAAGGTCTTTTATTTATTTTTTGTTTTATTCTTCTTTTTATTTTTCACCATTTATTTTGTTGTAAATGGGTATGCATGACTTGACATATGTAAACTAATAGGGTAGGTTTATTTTGTTGTAAATGGGTATGCATGACTTGACATATGTAAACCCATAGGGTAGGTAGACAGGGGTCTAACCTACTACTATCTTGGGTTGTTGGAGACCAAGGCCCATTGGATTTAAGTTAAAAAATGGATATGCATATCCATTTTAAATCTGGGTTTTTAGACCCCATATGCAAAGTCTAAAAAATGGGTTGGGTGTTTATTCAAACCAACATGGCTCACTCATACCCCATTTGAATGATCATGTGGGTAGAGATACCCTAATGTTCAAACAAAAGGTTACCCCATTTGAATGATCATGTGGGTACAGATACCCAAATGTTCAAAGTCGTTATTGGCTATACCTCAACCTCTATATGCCGATGTTGGTGTATGAATGGTGTTCCTAAGGGGGTTGGGGGCACTTGGCCGTATAAATGACTCCCCAATATAAAAATACTTGAAAAGGGACGATTGGCGCAAGCGGGAGCAACCGGATCCCTTCCTAAGAATAAGCTATCCCACAGGGGTAATCCATCGACATCCAAAGTCATTAAGCTTTTGATACTGAACATAAGCTATCAAACAACTATAAGCGTAATAGGCCTATCTAATGGGTTCTCAAGGTTATTACACTAGTATGCAATGAATATGGTATCCACATAAGAGAATAAGAATACACCCACAAATAATATGCATATAAAATGATAAGAATACACCCACAAATAATAAAGAATTAGAAAAAGAATAATCAGTTTAAGAAATAATTAGTGACTTAAGGATGATTGGCTTAAACCTAAATTTCGGGTTTGATCTAACTTTAGGTTGTTTCCCCCAGCAAAGTCGCCAGAGTTGTGAGCATGGGAATTCACCGCTTTTCCTCCCCCTAAGGCGCTATGTGTCAGTGTTGGGCCCGAGAGCAATGGAAAGAGGCTGAATTCGCTAAACAAGCGAAAAGAAAAGAGTCGCCACCTGCTTTTTTAAGAGGGATAGCAGGATCCCGAGATAATCCAAGATAAGAGGCCTACGGTACAGAGTAATCTAGGTAAGAGATCCATTTAAGTTCTGGGGAAGGGGTTAGGCACCCCGGGGTATCCTAGGATGGTTACCTACTCATTAGGTTTAAGCCAAACATCCAAAGTCACTTTCCTATGCAATTATAAGTTTACTAACCAAGCATAAAGAGGGGTCAAATTTCTATCCTAAGTGGGGGTGGGGGGGGGGGGGGGGGGGGGGTTTGCACCCTAGCTCCGGTTGCCTACTTATCCGGTTAGACAAAATTAGACCAATAGTAGTTCAGGTGGATGTGATGGGTTTTAGATTTATTTCGGAGTGTTTGGCAGTTATGACTCATGCCTGAGTTGAGGGAAGCGGAGTTTGAGATGATGTAATCTCATTGTGTTCATTTATTTGGGTATTGATTCTTTTTGAATTTTTGATTATTTGAAATTGATCTCTCACCTAGACTTGAATGTGCAATAAATTTCTGTTTCTGCACATTGAAATAGTAGATATGACATAAAAATTTGGCCAAGTTAATCCTTCAAAGACTAAATTAAGCTATGCTAATGAAATGATGGAGACCTGAATTTAACGTAAACATCAACTAATGGCAGAAACAGTATTGAAAGCATTACCTATGTTAATATAAACATAAATTAAATCAGCCAACTCGAGATGAGCACGTCAGTTGTCAATTAGAAGAAAATATGTTAGAAATTGTGAGATAAATTGGTTAATTAATGATAGGAAAGAATCATATAAATTACTTTGTAACATTTGTGATTGAACAACTTCTGAGACTTGTGATGTTTTTTGTTTGTCAGATAAACAAATAAAACCCCTAAAATCAAGGACTAAACCAGATGAATTAGCAAAATTTCTTGATGATCAAAGAAAACAATAAGAAAAATTCAATCGCTCGTGGCACAATCATTAGAGAAGTGTTCGAATCAAAGGGATAGTTCTTAATGTCCAAACCGGAAAAAGTCCCCAAAACAAACAATCAGGTACTTCACAACTGTGCAGGATTATATGCGTAGCAAACAAGCTGATATATGGGTTTATGATAGGGTGTGCAAGAAGAGACGTCGGGTTACTCTCCGAGGGCCTACGTTGGATAGGGATAAGTGCAAGACTCAAGTGTATACCTGCGTCAATTTTATTCATCAGAAGGATGCCTTTATAGCTATGAAAGTGGTGGAGCAATTTACTTTCAAAATGAAAGCGCCAGTATACACGGTACACAATAATTTCATAACAACATCTATTTCTGCAGCAGCGGTTCCCCAAAGTTATACTAAAGTGTTTATGGACATGGGTCCTCCACTTATAATAATATATGAATTTATTCAAAAGAATCTGATCCTACCAACAATAGGAGAGTTGTTGAATGAACCATATCCTTGGTACTCTGATAGGGTGAATGATCCTATTCCAGGTGAGTCTCTTAGAACAATTTCAATATCTCTGGAACCTAAGGATTTTGGTTTAAAAGGTAAGTTAAAATGGGATAAAAAGATAGATGATACAGTGAGTTGTTACGAGGAATATGTCAATACAGTGTGGGTGAAGCTCTGTCTCCGGATGGTGGGATGCGTCATGCTGAGAAGTGGAATGAATTTCATTCACTTCTCAAGAGCTGGGAGTCTCTCGGGTGTAACTACAGCTTGCACTACTAATTGAATATGATAGCCATGAAACATTCTTTATGGTGGTTAGATTAAAAGAATTCCACCGCTTCTTATAGTTCAGTTGAATATTCAAAATTCATGTTCAATGGTTATTTGAACCGTTTAAAGCGGTTAATCGATTGGGATAAATGCAAGGATCCATATTTAGGATTCAGAATAGCGGAAGTAGGATTTAAAGAGCCTTACCTGCAATGTGCAAACTATGAAGTGATAGCATTGGCTGTAATGCGACTATTAATGAAGTACGCGTACAAAAGAAAAAAGATCTACGACGGATCTAATAAACTAACCTTGAATATGAGAGAAGTGTGTTCATGAGGCAGGCGGTGGCAATCTCTATCTACGATTCGTACAAAAGAAATATATTCTTTTTTCTTGTCTTTTATTAAGCTTGTGTATATCAATACAAAGTTATTGAACATGATATATTAAAGCTAACATATAAATGATAATAAAGCTAGAATAAAGCTAACATAGAAATGATAGCCAAAATAAAAAAAACATAGAAAAGAGGCTTAACTCACCAAAGCAAATCAACCCATATATCTCAAAGTTGTGGCAGGTGCACACTAGATATCCTGCAAATATAGTATGTATAAGCAAAAATGATTTTCTATAAACTATGTACACAACCAGATAAGGATTTGTAGAAGTCAAACTCAACTTAGATCACGCCATCAATACCCACACTATCCATAGTAGTAGTAGGTTTTGTTTTCCTCATAAAATTATGTATAAAGGGAGAGTTAGACATAAACGCTGGGGACCTTAGATGCGCTTTTTCTTGGCAAAAGGACAAACACTTTAGGATGGGTACACACCCTAGGTATTTGTTGGTTTGCTAAGAATGGGGTGGCATCTTAGGGGCCCGCCCCCGTGTCTACCCTAGCAAAATTTTCATGTACTCAATTGCAGATAAAATTCTCATATATATTGTTTTGTTTTGTTAGCTACAGAGAAGGCAAGCTTTAAACTTAGCAAAGCAAATTAACCCATCGATATCCCAATACTGTGGAACTACTTGCAAATACTATTCATGCTAAAGATTTTATTTTCCTCTTATAAATTTTCTATGGGTTTTTCTTATTGAGATGCTCATGTGTAATAATTTCGTAGTAGGCTGCTACTATTTTTTTGTTTACTGAAAAAAATAGAGGTAGCTCATGTGTTGTATAACCAATAAAAAGATCAACAAAGAAAACATACTTAAACTTACCAATAGCAGATCACTACATTAATATCCAGATTAGGAATAGCTGATATGTCAAATAACCTATATCAGTGTTCAAAAACAGAAAATACTCCAATTTAACTGAGAAATCAACTATAGCCAATAAAAAAATGTACCTCAGGAGTAATACTTCTTTGCTGGAAATGTAAATGATTTCAGTTAGGATCCTGTAATGTATAAATGTTCTTGACTTTTGTGACACAAGAAAAACTAGCAAATACCCCGTGGGATGCATGGGAAATGAAAAGATAGCAGAAAAATTGAGTTTCATTCTTGTGGATTCACACTAAGAAGGACACAAATTAGGGGCCCGTTTGGCATCACTCCCAAGGAATAATTCTCTATTCTCTGGGAGTGATGCCGAATGGGCCCTAGTGTTTTAAAATAGAATAAAAGTGAGAAAGAAGAGAGAAAAATAGAGTGCAAAATGATCACCTCTCAAAGTCAGGAGAGGTGAAGTGGCCATGGATGCGTGCAAGTAGAGGTTTAGAGCTTGTTATCTACCTACATAGGAAGAGAAACAAACCGAGATTACATAAAATTCCATCTACACATAGGGTCTAAAGAAGGGCAAAAAGAAGACCAAAGTCCTTTTTCTGTATAGGGACACCAAGCAGCTTGCAGAATTTTACAGAAACTAACATTTTTTCCAGTTCACAAACCAACAGAAATGGTATTGACTAAAAAGTTCAAGACAACATACCCAATTACATGCCTCTCCTTGTAAATCTTGGAAAGAAAGTTCCTCTCTTCTCCATCTCCACAACCAAGAAAGCACCTCGTTTGAACAGTATTACACATGCTTGCCAATGAAAAGCTAAGATCTTTATTAGCTCCAATCAATTTATGGGACAGATGCAGTTTCAATACCTGCAATGCTACTCAAGCTATGGAACCCAATATGATGCACGATAATGGAAAAAGAGAAGGCCAAAAGTAAAAGAAAAGGCAGCACTATATATATAAATTCAGTAGATGTAAAAAGTAAAACAAATTACCAAACCCAATTACTAAAAAAGTGCTATACATGACCATCTCCTATAGGGTTTTTCTTTTCTTATCTAAGCTTCTGAACAGCCATTTTCTTCACAGTATACCCATGTCTATGTTCAATGAGCATTGCTCAATTATGAGACAGGTTTTGTTAATTTACATTTTCTGTATAAATAACGCAGAGTCAAACAACAAAAAAAAATTCAGTTGTCATTTCTTATTGGTTATCGTGTGATTCTATAAATTGGATTTGTTATTCCTTGCATCATCAAATGCTTAATTCATTTTGGAATAAGAGGCTCATTGCTTCCTTTTCGTTTATTAATATAATAGCTCACTCATTGCATATTAAAAAGAAATTTGGTTATAGTTTAGCTTGAAACAAATATATGCCACCAACTGAGCAGAGGAAATCCAGTAAACTCAAGTGTATAAAAAATGAAACATATGAAGATCAATTTGCCATGGTTACTACTTGGATGGTCTAGAGACTCTGGACTGAAGACCAAATTTTCCTTGTCGTGGCTATAAAGGTTAAGAGTTCAAAATTCTTCACCTTACCCGTGAATCATTGATGCATGTTATGTTGTTCCCCAACTATTTCTAGCTCTGCTTGCCAATACGGTGGGGTCTTATTGGCAATATGACCAAGCTCTCCTTGTCGTGGCTATAAAGGTTAAGAGTTCAAAATTCTTCACCTTACCCGTGAATCATTGATGCATGTTATGTTGTTCCCCAACTATTTCTAGCTCTGCTTGCCAATACGGTGGGGTCTTATTGGCAATATAACCAAGCACTTGCTTTGTTACACCATCCACTTTATGTTTCTTAATTCATTCAATTGCGGACTAAAACTGAATTTTAATTCGACCCCCCAGCAATTAAATTTCAACAAAATAAAAATTTTCTCAAATCGAACAACTGAGATTACCCGGGTTGAGTTTCAAATCAAAATTGATTAAATTGAAAATGCAAACATATTCAATCAAAAAATTAATATTTCATAAATCGAGCTTACTAAATATGAAATGCCCATACCAAAAAAAATAAAATGAAATGCATAGATTTATAACGAAGAGCTCCAACCATAATGCAAGTAAATTCTACTTGTCGCTCAGAAGGCAGAGTTCAAATATTAGGTGGAGCAATACGATAAGAAGAGACTTACTTTGATTCAATCTCTTTATATGTGACTTGCACTGGATTTTCATTTTTTTTAACTATGCATTTACTAAAATTACAATAGTATTCAATTTGGTTATCTACACTATTTTGTAATATCTGGTTATCTTATTTTAATAATGAAGCAAGCATTTAAAGATTTTAAGACTGGTTGGGTAAAATCTCTAATGTATAGTCCAATTTTCTGTCCAAACGGGTCAGTGGAGATGACTAAAATCAGATAATAGTAACATTCCATTATCATATTATCTAGGAATATTAGGTAATAGTAAAATGGACATGCACTAATTACTCATAGATCAAATCTTTAACAAGCCCGATGTCAGCTAGGGACTGTCGTATGTTTAGATGACAGGCCTTTCCCTCATTTCTTGGAACATCAGGGGTTTAGGGCAGATGGAGAAGAGGGTGGCCGTCAAAAGGTTCATTAGCTCCGTCGATTATTTGCATTCAGGAATCTAAATTATCAAGCACTAAGGAGTATCATCTTAAGGACATGTGGGGTAATCAATGTCCAGGCTGGATTGAGCTCCTGTCGTGGGGAGTGTCGGGGGGTATCCTGCTTATGTGGGATAAGAACAGTGGTAGGTGCGTACTCGATATCCATATTATGCCGGTTGATTGGGGAAGATTTTTCGTGGGTTGGACTATACATTAGAGAAGATCAAAAGATCAGTTGGAAGATCAGAAGATGTGGAATTCTGGGCCGAATTGGATGATGCTAGCGTGCATTGGGGTAAGCCGTGGTGCTTGGGAGGGGACTTCAATAGTATCCCCTTTATTCCTCAGAAAAGAAAGGGGGTAGTGCATTTACAACCAAGATGAGGCGCTTTGGAGCATTTATTTATCGCCACGGGTTAATTGATTATCCAAATAGGGGAGCTTAATTCACTTGATCTCAATTGGGCAACGATAGTATAGCGAGCCGTCTTGATCGTTTCCTTGTTGACCAAGATTGAGAGACTCATTTCCCTAATGCTATTCAATCCTCTCTCCCTCGTCCTATTTCCGATCATGTGCCTCTTTTATTGGAGTCAGGGTGTTTTACAGGGGGGCCAAGTCCTTTTCATTTCGAGAATATGTGGTTGGAAGATGTGAGGTTTAGAGAGATTGTTGGCGAGTGTGGCACCAAGCTAGTGTGAGAGGGTCAGCGAGCTCTCGCTTTGGTTTCAAGCTCAAAAATTTGAAAGCTCGCCTAAAGATTTGGAATAAGGAAGTTTTTGGAAGCATTCAAGTGAGTCTAACTAGTTTGCTAAGGGGGGGGATAGAAGAGTTGGCTCAAAGAGGGGGACGGTAACATGAAGTTTTTTCATAGAATGACGAACTTCAATAGAAAAAGAAACTTCATATCCAAACTGCGGGTGGATGGGAGGTGGATAGAAGAGAAGAGCGAGATGAAAAATAATTTCCTATTGTAAGGATTTGTACCGGGAGAGGGAAAGGTGGTGGCCCAAGTTAGATGGACTTCATTTTGATGTTTTGTCTCAGGATCAGAGCATGGCCCTTGAGGCTCCGTTCGAGGAAGAAGAGGTTCTTGGTGCTATTAGAGGTATAAAGGGGGATAAAGCTCCTGGCCCTGACGGTTTTACTATTGAATTCTTCAGGGGATGTTAGGACATAGTGGGGAGGGATTTCATGGAAATGATGCAAGAATTTTTTGATTCAGGAAGCTTTGATAGAGCGATGAATTGTACATTTCTATCTTTGATTCCTAAGAAGGAAGGGGCAGTGGAGCTCAAAGACTTTAGGCCCATTAGCCTAGTAAATAGTCCATACAAGATACTCTTTAATGTGTTGGCTTCCCGTCTTAAAGTTGTTATGGCTTCCCTCATCTCCCCTCAGCAGAGTGCGTTTGTTGGTGGGGGCCAAATAGAAGATGGGATCCTAGTGGCAAACGAATGTATTGATTCAAGGGTGTGTGATAGGAGCCCAGGAATCTTGTGCAAGGTTGATATGGAAAAGGTGTATGACCATGTCAATTGGGAGTTCATCCTCTACGTATTGAGAAGGATGTGATTTGGCTTGAAGTAGAAGCTTTGGATGAAGGCGTGTATATCTTTAGTCTCCGTCTCTGTATTGGTGAATGGTAGCTCGGTGGGATTTTTTCCAAGCTCTAGGGGATTGCGATAGGGGGATCCAATATCCCCATTTCTTTTCGTGATAGCTTCAGAAGCATTAAGTAGATTGATATCTAAAGCAGAAGGGATTCTGTTCGAAGGTTTTTGGATTGGAGAGCATGGACCGAGGATTTCTCATCTGCAGTTTGCAGATGATACCTTTATCTTTAGTCGGACTTCAAGAAGGGACATTCTCAATGTTAGATGTATACTTCGCTGTTTTGAGGTAGTGTCGGGCCTCCGTCTAAATTTGGCTAAGTCTGAAATTATTAAGGTAGGGGAAGTCCCTATTATGAATCACCTTGCCATTTGCCTAGACTGCCGTGTGGGTACTCTTCCTTCAGTTTATTTAGGCATGCCTCTTGGAGCTAGTTACAAGTTGAAATCCGTGTGGAACCCAGTTTTAGATCGTATTGAGAAAAGATTATCAGGGTGGAGGTCTTCTTATTTATCCAAAGAAGGGAAATTGACTTTGATTAGGAGCACATTACAGAGCTTGCCTACTTATTACTTATCTATTCTCACTATTCCTCGTTCAGTAGCAACCATTATAGAAAGGAGGCAGAGGGAGTTTCTTTGGAATGGGAAAGGGGATAAAGCCAAGTATCATTTGGTGGCATGGCCTTAGATGTGTCGGCTCAAGGAGGACGTAGGGTTGAGTTTAAAACCATTAGTTCAAATGAACAGAGCTTTGTTAGGCAAGTGGGTGTGGAGATTCGGATAGGAAAGGTAGTCTTTGGCGGGAGATGATTGTAGCCAAATACGGGGAGAACTCTTGCTGGATTCCTCGGGAGGTTAGGGGCCCTCACAGTTTGGGTTTTTGGAAAGGGATTATGGCCATAGTCAAGTATGGAAAAATTTGAAAAAATCTAGAAAAAACAGGAAAACTTAGGGAAAAGAACGGAGAAAAAATTTATAAATTTAAAAGTTAGTAACGATACTAATTAATATATCTAACAATTTCATGAGGTAATGTACAAAAAGAGTAACTATAATCAAAAATAATAAGTTCATAACATCATTTTAACATCAAATTCATTCCATTAAGGCATTAAATTTCATTAAAACATCAATTATCAAGATTAAAAACAAGACTAAAATATGTACATTAATAAAACCACTCATTTATATTATCAATCCCTCAAAAGAGCATCGAAGTCGTCAATATCTGCATAATCTTCATTCCCAAAAAATTTCAAGATTATCCGTTTTTTTTTTCTTCGTATTATTCATTTTAAACGTGTTTTTTTTTGTATTATTCATTTTAAACGAGTTTAAAACTATAGTACATATTTTATTCAAAAACGGGTTTTAAATGCCGTTTTCTACGGCAGGATATTAATGCGCATTTTAAACGGGTTTTTTATAAATAAAAACGCAGTTTTTTGTGATTATGATTATGGCTACGGCGGGTTTGGTGGTGCCATTCTTTCATTACAGGGTAGGGAGAGGGACGGAAATAGAGTTGTCAAAGGGCAGGGTCGGGGTCAGCCCTAACCCTCTACCCTTCCCTATAAGAGTTGGGCCCTAGCCCAGCCCTAGCCCTTCAGGGCAGGGAGAAAGGGTCAGAAGGGCTGGAAGAAATAACGGAATTTTTTTTGTGATTTGAGATGATGAAATTTTTTTTCTACACCGACTATCAACCTGACATGGAAATGGATACCCATCCTCTTTTATCCGGTCTTGAGACCGGCATTGCAACAAAAAGAGCAACGACAAAGTTAATTTTTTTTTCCTTGTCAGTGACAGACAGACATAATAGAATAAAACAAAGTAAAACTATATAGAAAAAAATTTACACTATGTTTAAGTATCTATATCATTCATTAATATATCTAATTTATCCAATTCTACTAACTCTAACTCCTTTTGTTTAGTTGTACGAATCCAAATTATTGAGGTCTTTCTAGATTTCTTTTGCACGGGTTCAACATCCTCGGTCTGTGGTTGTGAGGAAGAGGGTGATGGATGAAAAGAGTTCCCGGGATGAGTTATGTTCCCCTCTCCAACCTCGTAAATTCGCAATATTACATACGTTGATATGAGCTCAAAGACAGAGATAAGAGATTAGGGTTAGGGTTTACTGTTTAGTAAGAGGCAACGCTATTTACAGAATTGAGTTTTGGAAATTACTCTTATAACCCTACTATTAATCCGTTTGGAGGGTTATATGAGTAATTTCATATTTATAATATATATATATATATTGTGTATGATTATATATAGTAGTTTCGGTGTAGCAAAACAATGTAAGGGTCGGGTTTTAAAGGGCAGGGCCGGGGTGAGCCCTGGCCTAGCCCAGCAGACGCAGGGCTTTGGAGGGCAAGGCAGGGCCGGGTACCCTTCTACGTGGGCTTTTTTGACAACCCTAGACGGAAATAAGGTTCTGGGAGGATATATGGTCAGGATCGTCGTGGCTTATAGATGACTTTGGGAACCTGTATGGCCTAGCTTTAGACAAGGAAGCTCTTGTGGAAGAATCGTACGAGAGGAGTGCTTCGGGAGTGGTTTGGTGCCCAAGGTTAAGGAGGGATCTTAATGATTGGGAGATTGGTGACTTATTCCGGCTCTTGGATCGTATCTCATCGTCAGCTATTTATCCTGAGGTTAGGGATTACAGGTTGTGGAGCAAAGATATCCAAGGGAGGTTTTCAGTTAAACGTATCAGTCTCTTCTACCCTCAGAAGGAGGGTCTTTTCCTCATAGGATAGTATGGAATCCAAGATTACCATCAAGGGTCTCTTTCTTCTTATGGACTGCTATGTTGGATAGAATACTAACAGTGGATCAATTGCAACATCATGGTTGGAGTATGCCTAATAGGTGTTTTATGTGTTTCCATGCGGAAGAGTCGGTGGTGAACCATCTTTTATTGCAGTGTTTGGTAGCAACAGAGGCGTGGAATTTTTTCTTGTCTCGAATGGGAGTGACTTGGGTTTTTCCCTTGACCTTGAGCAATCTACTTGAGAGTTGGAATTGGGAAAGAGGTGAAGGCATTCGGGAGGTGATTTGGGGAGTCCTTCCTAGGGCTATTTCTTGGCTAATTTAGAAAGAGAGGAATGGGAGAGTTTTTGAAGAGGCCTCGTCCACAGTGTCCCGGCTTTGTGATCGTATTTGTTTGACCATCTTGGAATGAGCTTCTCTAGAGGGGGGAGAAAGTGGGGGGTGGCCTTCTCTGTCGTTTTCGAGTTTACTAGCTTGTAAACTTTGTGTGTGTTTGCTTGTTTTCCTTCTTTGTATTTTCTGCTTTGATTTAATAAAGTGCGTTATTGATCCAAAAAAAAAATAGTCCTTCACAATACTTTTAATGGGTATTGTGAGTCGTTTAAATTTCGTATGAACCTATAAATATGTTGAGATTTTCATGTCCCATTAAAAGTAAGATAACTCCACCCCACCCATTCTTCTCTATTCATTTTGGGAATACCCCCATGATTAATTAAATGCTCCAACCAATTCCACTGCTATTATAGTATTTACCTTAAAAAAATAACTACAGCTGTCAATATTATCCTCCTATCCTGCTCATTTGTACCAGAGTCATTGTGTGTATGGATTGAGATTGATTATTAGTGTGGCGGTTAAAAAATTCACCGTTTCCGAACGAATGACGAATGAACATATACTAACACTACTAAAGAGCCTAATTGCCATTAACTTGGGTTAGTTTTTTTAACTCTTTGGTTAATTTTTTTTAAAATTTTATATTTCTAAAAACCAAGAGTAGATGGGTGAACCCTAAGGGTGGATGAACCTACCATTAGAGCAGCAGCTGCGTTTCCGGCATTGTTTTCTTTGATGAAGTTGATGGTGGAGTTTATGATAAGCAACACGACGATACCCACGAAATCTTGCCAATCCGGAGGCTTTCCCTGCATTTTGTTTATGATTTTTCAGAAAAACTCGAATCAGGCCAAAGTTGCAGTGAGAGGAGATGTAAAGGATTCCACATAAAACCCAAAGACTTGAAAATTTTACTCTCCTGTTTCCGTAAGTTTTTTTAAAAAATCATTTTTTTCTGCAAAAAAAAAGGAAAAGTATCCAATTAAATACAATTACAAAATAAATATTTTAAGAAACTGTACCGTTTTACCATTATAATGACAAGCTTAGGGCATCATAATAACATATGCTTTAACAGTTAATGACAAGCTAACTGTATGAATAGTTGTAAAGTTCATACCAACAATCTATTGTGAGACAAAGGAATGAGACAAAGGAATGCTCCAACCAATTATACTATAGTAAAGTAAGATAACCATAAGACTGAAATACTGTCCATTAAAACTAGGACTGTGCTACTGAGACCCTCTTAGGGCTGAGACCACCGAGACCATGCTCTAAGTGAGCAGGATTTCAGGTGGGGCCCATTTCATATGGTGGGCTCCACCTGAAATCCTGCTCTCTTAGAGCATGGTCTCGGTCCTAAGAGGGTCTCAGAAGCTTTACCCTTAAAAGTAATATCACCTATTATACTTTAAGCCGTGGACATGGAAATCTCAACAAGTTATGTTACTTCATGAGTATTGTGTGAGTATATAATTCTATATATTTCCAATAACAATCTTTAACTATTAAATATAACCCAATATTAATCTTTCTAATTATAAGCACTGATTTTAATCCTAAATTAACATCAAATTATCTGATTCCCATAAAGTACTATTGTCATCTCCACTTTTTGTTAGTGCAGGGATACATGTTAATCAATTTACTGCTATATATTTCAATTTATTAATTGCGTCTTATTTTAAGATTCACCACAGATTTCATCACAGTTAGTAAAATTACAACAATAATCAATTTGGTTATCTACACTATTTTGCTCTTGTGAATGGTGACAATGAATAATTGGGTCTTATTTTAAGATTCACCACAGATTTCATCACAGTTAATAAAATTACAACAGTATTCAATTTGGTTATCTACACTATTTTGCTCTTGTGAATGGTGACAATGAATATTAAACCAATTAACCTTTAATTTTACAGGTTATTTTACTTTTTCCTAATCTCAACAAAAAATGGTTTGGAGATCATCAATGACACTATTTGAATGAATTAAGGCTAATGCAAGGACTTAAAAGGAGACAAATAACATGGACCGGAGTGTTCTTTTTTTTTAAATAGGGTGGAGTGGTATGTTTCGCATCGCTAATCTCAAATATTTGAACAAGTATGATTGCTTTCTTGAATTATAATACTATTTAAATTTAAAGTTAATAACTACTTTAGATATATAATTTACCCATATTCATTAAGATGAGTGCTAGCCATAATCTTCAAAATAAAATAAAAAGTTCATGCTTACCCTTTATTGGGATTAACTTAATAAGAATGAGTAAGATTTTTACCGAAATGTGATAAAAAAAAATGTTGCACTATTGTTGTATGATGTGGCACCTTTTTTTTTTTTTCTCCTGTCACATTTGGACAATAAAGTAACATGGAATGGTTGTTCATCTTTCCTCTTTGTTGGGTATAAGACAAAGGACATCACATACACACTTGTGAGCCCATCACAAGTCCTCTTTTAAGATAATGTTAGCTACACTCTTTTAAATACACTCTTTTCAAGGGAAAAGAGAAGGCCAAAATATAAAAGAAGAGGTGACACTATATATATAAATTCAGAAGATGTAAAAACTAAAACAAATTACCAAACCCAATTACTAAAAAGTGCTATACATGACGATCTTCTATAGGGGTTTCTTTTCTTATCTAAGCTTCTGAACAACCATTTTCTTCACAGTATACCCATGTCTATGCTCAATGAGCACTGCTCAATTATGAGACAGGTTTCGTTGGTTTAAATTTTCTGTATAAATAACAAAGATTCAAACAGCATAAAAAAATTCAGTTGTCATTTCTTATTGGTTATTGTGTGAATTTGTCAGTCCTCGCATCGTCAAATGCTTAATTCATTTTGGAATAAGAGGCTCATTGTTTCCTTTTCGTTTATTATTATAATAGCTCACTCATTGCATATTAAAAAGATTAGCTTGAAACAAATATATGCCACTAACTGAGCGGAGGAAATCTGGTAAACTCATGTGTATAAAAAATGAAACATATGAAGATCAATTTGTCGGTTACTAACTGGATGGTCTGGATTGAAGACCAAGTTTTCCTTGTGGTGTCTATAAAGGTTAAGAGTTCAGAATTCTTCACCTTGCCCTTGAATCATTGATGCATGTTATATTGTTCCCCAACTATTTCCAACTCTGCTTGCCAATAAGGTGAGGTCATCCACACACATGTCCAAATGAAACAGAAAAGCCAATTTTGTGTATGAGGATATACCAAATCAGCTCAAATATCTAGATAAATAAATCAATAGGCTTACTTACCATTCTTTGTGCGGCCAGTTGAGTTTAAAGCTTTATGAATTGATGATAGACCTGATCAAGACACACTGAATGAATTCAAGGATATTTAAATAATTCTAAAAAACCTTAATAAGGATTAAGATGAGGTAAAATCGTTTCTCTGTTTCAATCCCCAGATTGTAACAGTTGTCATACTTCAAATAATCTTCACCCTCACAAAATACAAAACATGAATTAGAATAAGAGAAGTGATAGTTTAGGAAAAAAAGTTCTCAATAAAACTGATATTTTTAATTTTCATCTAGGCACATACCTCCTAAATATAGATTTAAACTTCCTATAACCAATTTTTTTGGATTAATAACTAGATAAACCAGGCAGGCAATCCCATACCAACATCACCCATATGATATCTACACTAAGTGAGAAAATGACACTTCCAAATTCTATGAGATATATCAGTGATTCCAGTATTAGTATCCTTACCCCAGAAGCAAATAGATTTGTATCATCATGTTCAAGGTATAGTGATGCAAACCGACTTGACATAGTAAAGTTTCCATTGGGGTCCAAAAAGAGTGAACTGGGAATTGTAGAAGCAGTATCGCCCACTCAAAAGTAAGAGACTAAAGCATGATAATCAATTCAAAATGATCTGATTTAAACTTCCTATACCAAGTTTTTTGAATTAATTAATAGATTAACCAGGCAGACAATCCCCTACCCGCATCACCCATATCCACACTAAGTGAGAAAATGACACTTCCTGATTCTATGAGATATAGCAGTGATTCAGTATCGTTACCCCAGAAGCAAATAGATCTGCATCATCATGTTCAAGGTATAGTGATGCAGGCCGAACTTGACATAGTAAGTTTCAATTGGGTCTGAAGATAATGAGTTGGGAATTGTAGAAGCAGTATCGCCCACTCAAAAGTAAGAGACTAAAGCATGATAATCAATTCAAAATGATCTGATTTAAACTTCCTATACCAATTTTTTTGAATTAATAACTAGATAAACCAGGCAAGCAATCCCATACCCGCATCACCCATATCCACACTAAGTGAGAAAATGACACTTCCTAATTCTATAAGATATATTAGTGATTCAGTATCCTGATCTGATGTAAACTTCCTATACCAATTTTTTTGAATTAATAACTAGATAACCAGGCAGGCATTCCCATACCCGCATCACCCATATCCACACTAAGTGAGAAAATGACACTTCCTATTTCTATGAGATATATCAGTGATTTAGTATCCTTACCCTAGAAGCAAATAGATCTGTATCATCATGTTCAAGGTATAGTGATGCAGGCCGAACTTGACATAGTAAAGTTTCAATTGGGTCCGAAGAGAGTGAGCTGGGAATTGTAGAAGCGTATGTCCAACACTTGCCAGATTCAATTCCATTTGAACGAAATTACCATCGGAATGTCCAACTCTATATATGGTCTTACGTTGTTTGAGGATGTGCATTTACCATATATCGCATGAATCACAAGCAATTGATGTATCAAGATTTGAATCCTCTTCAATTGTTATTGGTGAACTTCTTATTTTGCAGCCATCTCCATCCAAATATAGTGGCTACAAATGATAAACTCTATAGTATTTTAGAAGGCAATAAAAATTAAAATACAAACATTCAAAAGATCATATAGAATATGTACCAATCATCATCTCTGCATAGGATAAACAAGCCATAAATAATATTAACAGTGAAAACCCAACAACAAACATCAAAAATCTTATTAATTTGACCGGTGAATTTTATTTAATATGTTAAGAAGATAGCGCACAGGCTGTGGAGACAACATATATTTTATTAGAAACATATTTCTGATCTTTTTCATGACTTGCTCTAAGTTGCACAGACACGGACACGAGAGTCGGGATCTAGCACGAATATGAGGTGTTGGATTTGGCAACCTCCACCAAATTATAGGATTCAAGGACCTCAAGGGATATTTGAAATTTTTAGTGCATTGTAAACTAGGATCTATGTTGCGGACTCTTTGAGTTTGCAAGCGGAATCAAATGTCCATACATGTGGAAACAAGTAGTGTCCATACCTGGATTTGGATGTGGATGTGGACTCACCACCTACTATCCATAACTCGTGTCAAACACACATACAAATGTGTCATTAAATTTGATCATTTAATTGCTAAACCACCTCTCAGATTTGCTAGGAACACATATTTACTAGGCAATCACAAGCGTTTAAATGAATGAATTCCCACAACAATTATATAGTTATATAGATCATTGCCCTAGTAATAACTTCTTCACCCCATCCATTAAGTAT
>JABCRI010001440.1:0-22116 GCA_015143295.1 Tetracentron sinense
TTCCGGGGTATTGAAGCTCATTCAAAATTAAAATTAAAAACGGATAGCTATCCTTACTCATGTTCCTATACAAAGAAGTATAGTGTTCACCAATGAAGTGCACAACTTCATCAAAAGAGTTCCTTCCAGACAAGTTGGCGATTTGTAACGGAGTGAGAACTAGAATTGGATGCTGATGATTTGGTGTCGGGATAACATGAACCATCAACTGGATATAGATTTGGGTGCGTATATGGGTGTATAAGGATTTGTAAGTTTATGAATGCATCGGCCAACGGATGCTGTAGAGTGGGGTAAATGCATGAAGATGTTTATTTAAAATTTGGTGTCGACCATTCAATGACATGTAAATTCAGTGATGCAATTTTCGATTGTGAGTTGGTGGGTGAAGGTACGTAATTTAGACACACACTATTATAGTTAACCACAACCAATAAAACGGACGAAAGATTTTTAGCAAACTCATGTGTCATGTGAGAGCGGTGGGTGGAATTGGTACCTCAGAAACTCTATATTTTTTTTTGTAGAAATATCATCAACTGCCCCTACAATAAGATGCAATAAGACGATGTTACCAAACACAATTTTACAAAAAAGCTGTGTCTATTACTGTGCCCTGCCAAACAGTTTTATTGTCTACAGATCTATTTCTTACAGATATTTTTGTCAACAGATCTATTTTGACTAGATCTGTCCGAAATAGATAAAGTCAGAGAAGATCTACCAAACGAGCCCTTAGTACCTAAATTATAATGAAAACGGAAGAGTCTCTTCGAGTCTCTTCTTCAAATATAGTCGATTTTCAATGTTGTTGGTCATATACTTGTTCTCCAAGTTTCTTCCATAACTCCTTAGCGAAGTCTCTTTCATCACAAAATATTTCTGATCCTTAGTGAGAGAAAGTCTGATGGTACCGATGCCCAGGCATGTCGATTAATCTTCTCCCAATCATTCTCTTCTATATCGCCGGGTTTATCCTCCAGAGTAATATCCAACTCTTGTGGATTAGAATATCCAAAACTTCGCATTGTCACATGACAAAGTTGTTTCTACTATTAAAATTTTCTACTTCGAATGTTGCATTCGAAACTATAGTTCTTGCCACCGATGTGGGTCTCGAAGACGAGCCCTCAACAACTGCTTCCACTCATTTCCACCATTAATCAAATCCGTAAAAAATTAAACAATACCAAGGTCGAAACTTGGGTGCTCTGATACCAATTTGTTGTGCGAAAATGTGCAAAGATAGTGAAACGAACTAAAAAATAGTAAATCTAAAATAAACGAAATAGAGAACAAATCAACAGAGAGACACGATTTACATGGTTTGACAATATACCTATGTCCATGGGCAAGTAGTGATCGATCACTAATTCAACATGAAGATTTTTACAACTCTCACAAACCCTCTTCCTAATATGTCCATTGGCTAGTTACAATAGCTATTTTATTTTAACTTTTCTTCTCATCTTATAGGAAATTAATTTCTCATTCTATTCTACATGTATCCTTGTCATGGGCTAATTAAAAAAGAAAAACAACTACGAAGCAACTCTAATAAGTTCTTAGTCCTTTAAGATGGTTGTCTAATCTCTTAAAAAAAAGAAGAAAAAAGATGGTTGTCTAATGTAAATTCCATAGAAGTTGAGTGTGCTATATTTAATTTTACTTTGAATATGCTAACTTATGTTTAAATTGAAAGCTTTTTTTTGGTTAAGAGGCATTCATTAAACTATTGAAACCGGGTCCTCAAGGGTTTGAGATCCCTTGTACATAGTAGGGTCCCTGTGAACAGAAGAAGAAGATGAGGGAAAAGGTAGGAAAGGTCTAAGACTTTCGTTAAGGGCTTGCTGTGCGACGTCATGGGCAGAAACATTTGCATGGCGGTTGGTGAACTGCAGTAGAATGTTCCCGCCATACTCTTCAAGGGGTTAATATCTTCAACTAGCGAGTAAATTAATCTCCCAATGGGGTAGAGGAGGATTACCGGACAGGTGGTCTAAGATCTCTGTTACATCTGAATCCACTATCACAAACTTCCACTTTTGACGGATAGCCAATTGGAGGCCTAAACGGAGTGCCTCAGTTTAAATTGAAAGCTGAATGTGCTATATGAAATGTTCATTTAATTCCCTTATACTTTGAACATGGCAACATTTGAAAGATGTTGGGAATTTTATAGAGTTAAGTACCGTTTATCACTGTTTAGGGCATGGTTTGAAATATTTTACCAAAGAGGGTACGTATTTCAATATTACCCTTATAGTGTTTTGGCTTTTACATGCATAGCTTAAGGGTAAATATGTCAAAAGTATGCCATTTTTAGTAATAAAAATGCATAGGGTGCCCTATTTTATAAATTTGTTAAAAGCATGCCCTTTTAAGTAATACAAATATAAGGCATGCCCTTTAGGTGAAGCGGTCAATCTTATAATATTCATGACGTTTCTGTCATTTTCAGTATCCTAACACTAGTTACATGACCTGAATTGAACCATGCCTTCGGAACGAGGGACCAAGAAGCAAGTTAAACTATTCACTGTGATTAATTACATCTGAATCGACATGGTTTACTGTAATTGAACCATTACATTAATCACTGTAATTAATTTATTGTACAGATCTTCCTATGGGCTTGATATTTTCGTAGTTTTATGAAGGGGTCTCGATCGATCGTATGAGGGTTTGATGAAAGGGGTTTGTTCATTTAGGAGTTGTGTTAAACATATTCTCCTCTATATACAGGGGTGGAGCTAAGAATTTTTCTTTGGGGCCGAAATATAATGTATCAAGAAAATTATTGGATTTGAGGGTATGGGACCTGGGGGTTTTGGGGTGTAGGTCCTAAGTTTTTTTTTTGAGTAATGGGCCAATTGTGGTCATAAAATTCGTTAATGTTACATTCCAATAAAATGCCCCTTTTAAACGCCATTATATAAATGAAAGGAAAATAGATTACGGGTTTCACATTTGGTTATGTAGTTGAAAATGCCCGACCTCATTGGTCCACGATCCTCTATTAACACCCACCAACTCTGGTTAAGATTCACTCACCCTAGGGTTCATCCATCCAACCTTGGTTTTAAAAAAAAATTATTAACCTTATTTAATTAAGCTTAAGGAGAGTTATAAGGGAGGCGTGAATGAAAGGATGTCTCTTTTAAATTTTAGAAACACAGTTCTTGGGGGGCATACAACGAATCCCAAGATCTGACTAAGATTCTAATTGATTTTATTCAATGAAGGTTAGAATAACATTCACCTTTGCGACTTTGAAATTGTTAAGTCAAATCCACAGAAGAATAGTATTCGCAAAACTTCACAAGTGTCAAGTCTCCTGTCGATTCACACGAACTTTCTTTTTCCTTTAAAGCTTTCTCTAATGGAAGCTAATGACCTTTTCAAATTTCATGCTTTTTTATCTTTTCTTCTTTTCTTTGATCTAAGAACCTTTCTTGATCAAACAAGATCCAATCTTGATCTTCAAAGAACTTGTTCTTGATCATCAAGATCAAAAACCAAACAAAAAGAAAGAAGGGGAAGGGTGACCGTACACCCTCAAAGGGGGAGAGTGCTAGGCGTAAACTTGAGGAGAGGGAGATGAGAAAAAATTCTGGAGAATTATATATCTTAAAGGGCTGGGCATCCAATCCTTTATATAAGTTCCCTCTTGGTTGCTTGAATTGTAATCCAATTATAATTCATTAACCTTATCCTAATCCAATTAGGATTCCTCAATAGTTTCCTTTATTGATTATTCTCCTATTCCAATTAGGATTAATCTTAAAAAGAAAGTAACCTTATCCATTAGTAACTAATCTTATCCTTATCCAATAAGGAATCTTGAATTAGTAACTAACTAATGGAATCCTTAACAATTAGAGAATCTTTAATTAGTAACTAACTAACTAACTAATTAACCTTATCTAATAAGGATATTAGTTATTAGAAACTAATTAAAATAATAACAATTATTATTCCTCCTTGAAGTGGGTGTCCCACCCTAGGTGGGTCCCACTCCACACTCCCAAAGGGTTTCCAAAACCCTCTTGGTCACTTGAATTATTCTTTTATAATAATTCCCAATGGCTCCTACCCATTTGGTTTTTCATATCCAATGTGATTCCACCTTTTAGAGCTTCACTATACCATATAGTGATTACTTAGAGAAGGTCCTTGTGTGTGAGATCTAAAGGGATCTCCTATTTCCGGTTGTGGGACCAAGTACTTCACCTTTTTGGTTGAAGCATTGTTACTAGGAAACACCTTTCCTATACTCCATTAGGATTATAGAATTTTATCTATATCCCTGGACTTCTACCAATCACAATTAATGTCCATTAATACAATGTGATTAACCTCCAGAAATTAGAGAATTGCTTGTAAGTACCATCTCACAATACATTTATAAATAAATCCTTCCACATTCCGATATCACTTGTAAGCTTCCGGGATTGGAACAATTCCACTGTCTTAGTCCCTAGCTTATGAATAGAACCCTTTCTCATGATTACTTTTTCAATGAACTGAACCTCCAAAACACTTTTGAAGAAACATTTGAAAAGAACTGACATATATATTTATATATACTTTTCCATATTAAAAATATCAACTTCGATAAAGACCATTTTACCGAAAAGCACCAGTACTGGATTTAACAGTTCAGTTCAACAAGTATCACCTTGATATCATTATCTCCAATTAAGGAGTTGTGGATTCCTTATTGAGTGTTTACACACTTCTCCAAACATAGTGTACATGACCCAACGTACCCGGAGTTAGTCCTGTGTATTAGACATTGCCGATTGACACATCAAAGCCATATAGACAAATGTCTGAGAAGATGTTAACCTCTCAGGTCTAAGGACAATTTGTCAAATGGATAACCCTAATACAATCTGACAGTGTATTCCATAGGGTATCCACTAGTGACCCCGTTCAGTATTATGTACTTGCTACATATACTCACATGTTAGTCAAGAGTCACCACTCTCTGTGAATGAGATTCATTACACTATCTCATAGAACTACACATGTGCAAGCCATGATGAAGTACGGCGCCCAACCAGTACTCTAGAGGCTTCGAACAATATTAGGTTTACAAGGAACCGGAAAATCATATCTCCTCGCAACCTTTGCATGATTTTCCTACAATGTTACCTATGAAACTTTATGACTTCATCATATGAGACAGTAATTAATATAAATACCCTTTATAGTTGGTTGTGTGAATATGATGCTTATCTAATCAACATAGAAAAGTCTCTTATTGGCTTTCGAGGGCATATATGTCCAACAGTGAATCCGACTATTCGTGCTCCACTAATTATTGCTCTAAATAAAATTAATTATTATTTTAAATAAAATTAATTATATTTTTAATTTTTTATATTATACATATAAAAATTATAAAATTTTGGAGGGACCAATCTTCCGACATAGTCAACTAACTAGAGTTATTTTGGGTGCCACTATATTTAAATAATAGTAAAAATTTAAAATAATTTTATTATAAGACTATAGAATATAAAATAATAAAAAATTTAGGTGGGTGGGGGGGGGGGGGGGGGGGGGGGGGGGCAATGGCTTCCCTTGGCTCCGCTCTTTATAAATATGTTCTGCGGCTATATGATAATAGAATTGGAAACTTCATTGATTGTCTAAATCATCATGCAATATACATTTCTGTATTAATTGTCATATATTTTGATACCCGATCAGCTACATGGATAACACTTAGCTTTGTGTCAATAATTAAAATTCACACAAGAACATTGGTTTGATGCTATGGACCTTAGTAACCCAAACCTTTCCAACCTGTTGCCCGCTCTCGCTCTCAAGCCTGCTTTCATCTCGAGAGTCCGGTTTCAACTTTTATATAGCGGAGTTTATGATTTATAGAAAGCGCGGCTTGTAAAAAGTTTTATTTTTATTCCCATTTTTCATGTTAAGTGAAGTGTAATTTATTATTTTCCTTTGTAGGGTACAAGATTCTTGTAAAATTCATTAATTATTAGTGATATTGTAATTGAATTGTGAATGATATATTTAATATATCAATAGTTATCATGTTTACCGGTGACTACAAATTTGAATGATGAATTATTTTATCAATTCTCTTTTATAATTTAAAGGTGAAAATAATATATATATATATATATTATTTTCACCGGTAAATTATAAAAGAGAATTGATAAAATATATATATACACCAATATGAGTAGCATTCTAATGAACCATACTCATTAAAGTCTTTAATGAACGGTCCCTAAAAACGTAACATGTGGCAAGTGTTAGAGTTTTTTTTATATTAAATAAAAATCCATGTGGTCCGGTTCAATCCTTAGGTTTTCAAAACTCGGATTGTATTGATTTCAATTGAGAATAATAAGATTAATGCATGAGTCCCACTAAGGAAACGTGATCGAACAAGACTCATAAGTATTATTAAAGCTAACAAACATGGTCAGAGTTGACGACCGTTGGTGTGATTCCTTTCAGCCATTGGATCTTATGATGGGTAGGGTTCCATGGGTATCTAAAGAAAATGGAAGTCTCTCTTTTCTCTTATGTCATTTAGAAGCCCCATTGAATCAAACCTAAGGAGAAAAGAGAAGACTTCTCTCGTTCTCTCAAGCACAGTACGAAAAGTCTTGCATCACACCGAGAAGGGAATAGAGATATTCCAGCAAGTTGGTATGTGATTAAATTTTTCAGTCACCATCTCTATTTGATTATGAATTCTAGAAATTTAATTGCATGGACTACATCTCGGATTAAATAATATTGTTTAGGTTTAACAAGTTAATATTTGAATCCCAACAATTGGTATCAGAGCACAATCTCGTACCATATGATTACTTTTTCTAGTTTCATAATCTGGATTAATTTTCAGATTTGATAATCAATTTTCACACTTTTTGTAAAAGAGCAGTGATTAACGGGCCCGTGGGTCCGCTACTTAAGTTACCGCTGTGTTCTCGTGTCCCTTTTAACCCTCATTTAACCCTGGTTAAGCTTAACTCAATTAAAGTTAAGATTTAAAAAAAAAAACTAAGTTTGGATCACTTAATCCTAGGGATGAGTGAATGTTAACCACATTTGTTGAGTGTTAAAAAAAGGGGCATGGACCAATGAGGTCTGGCCATTTCGTTACAAAATGGAAATCGCAGGTATGTTAAGCATTTTCCTTTGTGAGCGGTGATAGCAGACCAGTGTGTCCACTATTTAAGTTACCGTTGTGTCCCTTTTAGCCCCCATTTAGTCTTGGTTAAGTTTAACTAAATTAAATTTAAGATTTTTTTAAAAACCAAGGTTGGACACCTAACCGTAGGGGTGAGTATTCACTTCCGTATGCCATACTTTCATGTTATGCATAAGGCTAAATGACATTAATGTAATGTTTTTTTATTTTTTACTTTGAAGGATTAAATTCAGTCAAATGTGTAGCCCAACATCAAAAATACATATCAAATATCTGACTAAAATAGGGTTAGATGACTAAAGTGGGGTTAGATAAATGAGTCGCTGAGATGTGACAGTTGAAAGACCCTTATTGTGGCAATCTAGTAACACTTGACTTGTCACCACCAAACCTTCACATCAAGTAGATAAGAAATGGGGCTTCAGATTCTCTCTGGCCGTGGCGGAGAGATGCTCTTGGGCCACCACAAATGAAGGGACAAGTGGAGAGAGAAGTCATTTCATGGGGCCCATGATTTTGACTTCTCCCCATTTATTTGACACATGGTGATAAAATGGTGAGATAAAGAGAGAGATATATCAAATGGGGAGAAGTAAAAAATTAGGAGAGAAATGAAATGACTTCTCCCTGAGTTTAGCATGTGCCGCAAAAATCGCGAGTTATTCGCGTGTTATTTCAAAAATCGCGATTTATTGAATAAATCGCGTAAAACGCGACGTAAACGCGAAAGACGCGAAGTGCGTTGTATTAATCGCGTTCGCGTAAAAGAGATGGCATGGGTCGTAATTTAATAGTTATTTCAGGGCAATTTCTTTAGTACAAGGGATGACATCATATCACAATTAAAAAAACCTATTTCGTACCCATCTCTTAGTTCTCTACTCTCTGAAAACGCTGAAAACAACCGGAGCAAAAAATACAGCAGAAGAAGAAGAAGGTAGAGGAGGAGAAGAAGAAGAAGAATAACGTGGACGTGGTCCAGAACACCCGACAGGTACTTCTCTCTCTCTTTTTGTGTGGCCGTGTCTCCCTTCTTCTTCGTCTTTCATCTAAGCACCAATTCATCTGTGCAAATCGTCTTTCATCTTTGCAATTCTTCTTTCATCTGAGCAATTCAAACCAATTCGGTGACAGCATTGATCCTAACCTTTTGATTTTTTTCTTTCGATTTTCTCAAAAAGATACATTATACCATTGTTAAACCTAGAGCCTGCATCACCATCGTCTCTTTCTCTCTCGCTGTCTTCGATTCTTCAACGGTGGTGGAAAGAAAGTTATTATTATTAATGGTCATAAATTTGTAAGCTCTTTAGATAACATAATTTTTCTTTTTTTTTTAGACAGAGGATAAAATGCCAAGAGCAAGAGATCAATTTTGGGAGTATGTCACAGAAGATGGGACAAAGATGAGATGTAATTTTTGCCAAGAGGTTTTTGTGGGTACAATTACACGTATGAAGATTCATTTTGCGAAACTTACACAAAGAGATGTTCGACCATGCCCTTCAGTGCCAGATTTTATTGCTGAAATGGCAACACAAGCTATAAGGGAGATGGATGCACGAAAAAAACCAAAGATATCAGACTTTATGCAGCCACCTAGTGCTTGTGGAAGTATGCCAGGATCAATTTCAACCATGACTTGTGGTAGTACAAGAGTGAATGTGGAAGGGTTTGAGGGTATGGGTCAACCAAAGATTAATCAACTGATAAAGAAGAAAGAAAAGGAAATTGCAGACAATCTGATAGTAAAGTGTTTGGTGGCAAATAATATTCCATTTTATTTGTTAAGGTCACAAGAGTTTAAAGATGCTATGCTAGCTGTTTCAAATCATGGCCCAGGATATGTTCCTCCTAGTAATGAAACAGCCAGAGTGAAGATATTGGCGAGCTTGAAGGATGAAGCAGAAAACTACATCAAGCAAGTTAAAAAATCATGGACAATTTCAGGATGCACTGTAATGTCTGATTGTTGGACTGATGGGCGAAAGAGGCCACATGTGAATTTATTGGTAGCATGCCCTAAAGGAACGATCTTCTTAAAAAGTGAATGCACGGTTGGAAGGAAGAAAGATGCAACCTATATTGCAAATTTCATTGCATCTGGAATTGAAGAGATAGGCCCTGAAAATGTCGTGTAGTTTATATCTGACAATGCCTCTAATTATAGTGCGGCGGGGATTATTATTGAAGATAGGTATCCTAATATCTTCAAGACATCTTGTGCAGCTCACTGTCTGGATCTCATTCTAGAGGAGATTGACGAGCTTTCTTATGTGAAGCCAATTTTGGCAAGTGCACGACTCATTGTTAAGTTTTTATACAAATTTCAACATGTTTTGGATTTAATGAGATTGCACACGCAAGGAAGAGAACTCAAAAGGCCGGGAGCAACTAGATTTGCAACACAATTTTTATGTTTGCAATCTATTATCAAAGAAGAACAAGCACTAAGATTTATGATAGCTTCAGCTGAATGGAGAGCTCTACCTCAAAGCAAAGTAGAGGAGGGAATTGAAGTTGCAAACATAATACAAGGAAATATATTTTGGGAAAGTGGTAGAGAGATAATTCTAACAATTGAGCCGCTTGTGAGGGTGCTAAGAATGGTCGACAGTGATGGTTCCACTATAGGATATATCTATGAAAGCATGGGTAGGGCAAAAGAAGCAATAAAAGAAGTGTATAAAGGTAACACTGAAAAGTATATGCCTCTATGGAAGATAATAGATGGCAGGTGGAACAAAACATTACATAGTCCCTTACATGCGGTTGCTGCTTATCTTAATCCTCAATTATTTTATGATAAACTTGTGAAGATGGATAAGGAAGTAAGATTGGGACTTGAAAAGGTCAGTCAAAAGATGATCTCTAGTATTGATGATAGAAAGAAGTTTAGCAAAGAGTTGGGACTTTACCACCAACTGGACATTTCCATCTTTGGCGCATTGGCAGTTGACACACTTCAAAGTTCGCATCCAAGTAAGTATATTAGATTTATTTATTATTATTATTTTTTGATCGGTAAATATATTAGATTTATATTTGAATTTTTAACTTATGATGGTGATTTTAAGATTTATAGTCAATAATTTACAATTATATACTTGTACTCAGGAATGTGGTGGGAGATGTGGGGGAGTGATGTTCCAATTCTTTAGAAGTTGGCAATCAAATTGCTTAGTCAACCATGCAGCGCTTCGGCATGTGAAAGAAATTGGAGTGCTTTTGAGGCTACCCATACAAAGAAGAGGAACAGATTAGAACCAAAGAAACTACATGACTTAGTGTTCGTCCGAGTGAACTTACATTTGATGAAAACAAGTTCAATTAAAGAAAGGAAGGATACGGAACCAATCAAGATTGAAAATATTTTGGCATTTTCAAACATACCTGAAGGAGAAGATGATCTCGAAGATAGAGCACCATCTTCCAGTTCCAGTGAATCATCAGAGAATGAAGATGATGCAAATGTTGATGACCTTGATGATGAAGCAACTTTTAATCGATTGATAAATCAAAATGAAGAGTGATTTTACCATTTGATAGACAAAATGTTAGATGGATTAGTTGATATCATGTTACTAAATCTTTAAAATGGTGTTATGAACTTATGATTATAGATAAAATGTTAGATGAATTAGTTAATATCATGTTACTAATTCTTTATAATTATTAAGTAAATTTTTCCCCGCTTTTTTCCCGAAGTTTTCACGACTTTCCCGATTTTTTCCGAACTAGACCATTGCCGAAAAATTCCCGAACCCTGACTTGGTAACTATGAATGTGGTGGCCCAAGAGCATCTCTCTGGCACGGGCTAGAGAGAATCCAAAGCCAAGAAATGACTTAAAAAAAAAAAAAGTAGATAATGAATAACTTCTTCCTTGTGTTTACATTGCCTAGTTAGAAATGCTAACCAAAGTATTTGGGATTGCATTGAGGCTGCCTATGTGTCGGATGCCAAATTAGGTTTTTTAAAAAGTGGAGTATTTTAAAACTTTAGTAGTACTATTGAAAGAGTTGAACCGCCGAATTGAAAATTCAATAGTGCCAAACATAAAGTGGGTCGGCACACCATTTAATACATGTGCCTCATGTTGCTGTTAGATTTTAAATTGGGCGGCACAGTTCTCCATAGTATATTTTTTGAAAAAAAAAATCTTAACCTATTAAATCTAAGATAACAGAGATACCAATAATGACACATTTACCCCCCCTCCTTAGTGTAGAAAGGGGGTTTCTGGATGATGCAGAGCTCCCCATGAAAATTAATCTCTTAATTTTATAAAAGGTAAATGGACAGTAGTGTAATTTTAATTGAAAACAAGAGGCAATTTGTTTGTGGCCTACCTTAGTTAATTGACGCTTGTGGTTCTATACTGTTGAAGAAAGCAAAGGCAAAAAACTGAAGAAAAATGGCTTTGAAACTGAATCCCGTCGCCATTCCATCTCAGAAGTTCCCGTCTCTTCATTACGCTTCAGTGGCCAATCTCAGACCTCCAAAGGTTGTCATGGCTTCCACTCTTCGCTCCAGCTCTAAGTGAGTTTTTTTTAAAGAGTATTTGATGACTATTCTACTCTTCACGTTTCCTTTGCATGGCCAACTGATAATCTTTTTAGGAGCTGATCAGCTTGTCTTGTGGATGATTCTTATACCATGCAGCAAATGGTATGGTTAGCCACTTTCATCCAATCTCTAATTAATGAGCCACCTCTTAGATGAATTAACTCCAAGAATAAGGCTAGTCTCTTTGATTTTGAAAAATTAGAGAACATTCACTCCTTAGATGCTTAGGATGACAAACCTGCCTGTTTATAATAATAACCATTGGACCTACGTACCAAGTCTATGCTCATATTTTATATGATGGCTTTTGGAAAGATTTATAATTACAATATTGTATTACCAACAGTGTGGGCTTAGTGAGGGTCTGATGATGATCATTAATGCTATTTTAGTATTATAACTAAAAACATAACAGATGAATATTCTATATTTGGTATGCATGCAGTAGAATTATGTTTCAATCAATGAGGCCCCAACTTGTATAGAGAAACCAGTTGACCAGATGATGCAATTGAACATGGAGAAGATCATCTTATTTGGCATTTACATTGGGCCTAAAAACTGAATATGGTAGATACCCCACGCATACTTATTCAGTGTTGTAGATCACCAAAATTGAAGAAAACATAACATTTTAAGTCTGATGTACACTAGTATCTTTAAGCTTTAGATCCCACTAAATACTTTGCTCCAAACTTTTATGGAATGCATTTCTTCAACGAGAATATTTCAACATTATATAGAGTGAACAATGGCCTATCAACCCTAGTCCAACTCCAACAAGGATACTTACACCTTTATCAAAGTTTCCTGTGAGGGGAAAAATACCGGACGGACACGCGTCAGCAGCGGCTTCTTCCACGTTCTGGTTTACTGGTGGAAGGTTGGAGCGGAGGGTGTGGCACCCTGACCTGTACTCCGATGGTAAAGTCAGTAGGGGTAGAAGATGATGAATAGTAAAGGCAAGAACAATCACTGAAAAATACGCAAGACACTAAAAGCCCTGAACACGTCTTCTTGGATCTGGGTTCCTTTTTCACTGTCCTGTGCACTAAAAATCACGGGGTTTATATAGGGCAAGGTTGGTATGGCCATCGATGACCATGGATGGCCATAGGTGTCCATACCACGTGTCTTTGCACTCATTGCCAAATATCTTGCACATATCTGCCGCCGGTTGCATTACACGTGAGAGCCTCCTATAAGTCCAATCGGACGGGATCGGTCGGTACGCAGAAATGACCAGCATTAAATGCCAAGACAGTGCTTTCGGCACGAAACGACACGTTCGGCACGCTTGTCGGAATTATGGATCGCCTCCTGATCACTTCCTCCTACGAGCCGGTCTCGTTGTCGACTTAAGCTCGGTTACGACGTAGATGCCTTAAAACACAGCACGACATCGTTGTCAGTGAGACAACGGACTCGTTGTGCGCGTAACGACAATCGACGTTGTCAAGAGCACAACGCTCACGTTGTGCTTCAGACAACGAGCTCGTTGTCGAGACCACAACGAAAACGTTGTTCTTCGTGAGAACAAAGATGTCGCAATGCGCACAACGGGATCGTTGTACGTCAGACAACGTGTGACCCTTATACTTTAAGCACGTGGCCCCAACTCGTGAACACGTGTCACTTTCGTGAACAAAACGACAAAAAACGAGCTCGTCCCACAACGCTAAGCTGGTACACGAATTTTATCCGTTACAATTTGCCCCTTTATGATGCTTGGAACGTAGTTCGAAGCGTCATAAACGAACAAAAAGATCATACCTGGCACCACTCCGGAAGGCGAAACGTTGCGTGCTTTAAACGCTTATTGAGAAGGTCGACCGTTCACGCCAGCTGGCCACGCGTGCGAACCGTCGCGTCTCTTCAATGCGGACAGGCTGTCATCATCACCGATTTAAATTTCGAGAATGCTTTAATGACCCTGACGGTTATCATACTCGGTGAAAAGACGATCTTGCCACTGCTCTTAATTCTGTGGATACAGGTGTACGCCTCAGATGAAGGGTAATGGTGTACTTTCGCAAACCAGAGACGTCTATAAAATCCCATCGAATCCTCTCTCTCTCCCACCCTGTTTCATCAAGCACTGTTACTCTGTCGAATCTTCTTCTTGCCCGAAAGTTCATCTTCCTCAAGCTCTTCAACGATCTTTCTGAGTTTTTCAGTTCGGTACGCCCTTCACCCCTATCTCTTATTCTCTCTTACTGTTTTTCCATTTCTCTCTTCTCTGGTTCCCAGTGTGGTTTTGCTCTGCGCATACTCTTTTGTTCTCGTCCCTCTTTCCGATTTCTCTTTACCACCATGGCTGCCAATGTCCCCGTAGAACCTGCTAGGATAGAGGGAGTTAGAGGCCCTTCTGATGACGAGGCCAGTTGCACAGGTAGCGCACCTCATGGTGCCTACATTGAAAAATCTTCAGTTCTGCGCCAATTCCAGTTGGCGCATCTGAATCGTTACAGGGAACGTTTCGACTTCCCTGCCGACGTCAATCTCCATTTCATGCGAGATGATGCCATCATAGACAGGCGCTCTGCCTGTACCGTTGTCTACCTCTCCCAGCTTGAGGCTGGCCTTCGCTTCCCTCTTCATCCTATCTTGGATGAAGTTCTATCCACCTTGCAACTTGCACCGGGGCAAATGCACCCGGGCTTCCACAAATATATGTCCATGATGATCAAATTCATCAAGGACGGGTACCCCATAGAGGCTAGGCATCTATTCCACTTCTGTCATGCCGTCAGATGCCGAGGCAATGACGACGGCCTGTATTCCTATTTCTCGTGGAACAAGAAACCCTACTGTCCAGAGCTCGTCTCGGGCATCCTTGACAGAGAAAGGAAATGGAAAGCCACTCCATTCGTCGTCTCTGGCGGCTGGAAGGCAGAGAATTCCTCGGTCCCCAACGTCTTCCGAGTGGAAGCAGGTATACTACTAGTCATCCGTTGTCCGTTGTGCGCCATTGTCCTGACTACGTTCTCGTTGTACTCTGTATCTTCTCGTCCTGCTAACTTCCTCGTTGTACTCACTTTGTTTTCTCTTGTGTGCAGTGGACCCAAAGAAATTTCCATACAAGAAGTTGACCTCAGAGGAACAAGAACTTCTTACTGGTATCCGCCGTGCTCGAGGCGGGGAATACATTAGGTGGAAACCACTCGAGCTCGTCAGGCGGGGCTCCTCCAGTAACCCAGCAACTACTCAACAACAACCACAACAACAGCAACAGGGCGCCTCCCCCTCCGTACCTTCACCGTTCCCTCACCTACCCGAAGAAGAGGAAGAAGCAATGGCCGACTCAAACCTACCGCCGCTGAGCAGGAAGCCGAGGTCCGCTCGCCCTGCAGTCCAGCCGCCTCCATCTCCATCATTGCCGAAGAAGAAGAAGAATCATTCTTCCAAGGGTACAGCGCCTGCTGACCCGAAGAGAAAGATGGCCGCCCCGGCCGAGCACGAGGCCAGGAAGAAGGCCAAGGCGGACAAACGCCCGGAAAAAGAGGTCGTGGTCATTGCTGCTCCTCCTCCAACAAACCCAGGAGCCGAGGCGTCATCGGCAGTGCCCGAGGATAGCTCAGCGCCTGCCCCTTCTCGAGCTGCTGCTGCCCCAGCCGGTACGAGCTCCGCTGTCGTTGCCTTGGCGGCAACGGAAACTGGCACGACAAGTCTCCCGGCCAGTATGCTGCCGACCTCCGCTCCGGACTGGTCACCCGACTTCACTCGGTTCGGAGTGCCGACCGTGATCGAATCGGCGAAGAGCTCGAGGACGGCTGCCCGAGCTCTAACTTATGCGATGAGGCTCCCCAGGGACATCGCTGAGGTTGGCCAACTCCACTTAGCCGACCTGTCCTACGCCGCCTGTCAGTCCGTGGCAACAGTAAGCTTCCCCCTCCCTCGCCTTCTACCTCAATTGTTTTGAAGTACTACTTCTTGTTGTGCTAACGCCCAGACATCTCTTTGCAGATGAACGCGCTCGTGCAAGAGCTCTGCGATCGCAGCCAGGACAAATACACTCAGCTGCGAGACGGGATCAACTACTGGAAAGACAGGACGGAGACGCTGGAGAAGACTCTTGTCGAGGAGAGACTCAAGGCAGACTTCGATCTGTCTCAAGCCAAGGCCGAAACGACTCGTGCTGAAGTAAGGCTAGGCACTGCCACCAAGGTTAGGGAAAAGGCCGAAGCTGAGGCACGAGCAGCAAAGGAGGCCGAAAGGAAGGCCAAGCAAGAGACTGAGAATGCTGTTGTGCGCATCAGTGAGCTTGAGCATGTCTCCCAAGCTTTGGGTAGACAACTGGAGGAAATTGAGGTAGCCAGGTCGGCACTGGCGGAGGAGCTCGAGGAGGCCAAGAAAATTCAGGAGGACACCGAGAGGTCCGTGACCCTGAGACTGCAGCAGCATTACCAGTCTCAGCTGGACACGCTCTTGGATGAAGATCGTGCTGAGACCGAGAAAGAGGTTCTTGACTCGCTTCGCCAGCAAGGCCGCCTGAAGGAAGACAACGAAGAGGACGCCAGCACGTTCTCCGAGCTCCCGAGCAAGGAACTGATCGAGCTCGACAACGAGCCCGAGGTACAAGGCGTCGAGCTGCCTCACTTTCTTGAAGGTCCTGCACTCCTCCCTTCCGAGCCATACCCCGAGCTTGCTGCCCCAGAGCTTCCTCCTGCTGCCGATGAAATTACTCCGGTGGAAGCCCCTATTGCTGAAGCCGTTGCCGAAGCCTCTACTCCTGCGCCTGCTACAACGGCAACAGAGCCTGACCTTGAGCTCGTCTGACCTGCTGCCCCTTCGATCTCCTGCTCCTCTGATCCCTTGCCCCTGTCTATGCTTCTGCTTCTCTTTCTTGTTGATGTAAATTCTCTTTTCTCCTATGGGAGGTTATCGCTGAAATAGGTTTTTGATATGAATGGATCACTCTTCTTTGCCAAATTTGCACTTCTTTTCACCTCGTAACATAGTATAACGCATACACACAGAATAAGAAAGAACACATCATGAGTAATTGAAACACTACGAGCAGAACACTATGAGTAAAGCGCTACGATTAAAGCACAACGAACAAGCACTGCTAGTAGGGCACTTCGATTAAGTACTTCGATCAGAGCACCACGAGTTACTACTACGGATAAAGCACTGCGATCGTTCACCACGAGCAAAGCACTACGATCGTTCACCATGACCAAAGCACTACGATCGTTCACTGTGAGCAAAGCACTATGATCGTTCACTACGAGCAAAGCACTATGATCGTTCATCATGAGCAAAGCACTACGATCGTTCACTACGAGCAAAGCACTATGATCGTTCACCATGAGCAAAGCACTACGATCGTTCACTACGAGCAAAGCACTATGATCGTTCACCATGAGCAAAGCACTACGATCGTTCACTACGAGCAAAGCACTATGATCGTTCACCATGAGCAAAGCACTACGATCGTTCACTACGAGCAAAGCACTACGATCGTTCACTACGAGCAAAGCACTATGAAAAACTACTTATGAACAAGCATTGCGAGCAAGCACTGATCCAGGCACATCATTGGCGCGATTCACCGTGAATGCAATCTGACAAATAAAATTCATGAGACGAACGCAACGTGACTCAGTTCCGAAACACATGCTCAGAGGATGTCATTAGGTTAAGCCACTAGGTTTGCTCAGATGACATCCTTATATAAGCCACTCGTGTTCGTTGTGAGTACGTTGTTCAGTCAGAACTTTATTTGAATTACTTGCAAAACATTCACACTATTGCACTGATGAACTAGATAGTGAACAATGTAAATAATGATCAAGCACACAATGAGCAGGCACATAGTATGGCGAATCACATGTTGAAATATGAGCATTATGATTATGTAAGATCACTGAAAATACTTGTAAGCACAACGATGCATGTAAACAGCACATCTCAGATTCTATTGAAAGAATTGCCTCAGATTCATGATGTTCCAAGATTTTGAGATGAGGTTACCTTGCAAGTCTTTCAAGTAGCAGGACTCCAGGACTCCCCAATCGTTCTACGATATAGGGCCCTTCCCAGTTCGGTCCCAACTTGCCACTGTTAAGCTCTCTCGTATTCTGGAACACTCTTCGGAGGACGAGATCACCGACCTGTAGCACTCTCCGTTGTACTTTCTTGTTGTAGGCTTTCCTCAATCGCTGCTGGTACCTCCTCATCTGAATGTTGGCATCTTCTCGTTTCTCTTCTAGCAGGTCAAGATGAATAGCCATGAGTACTGTGTTCTGATTTTTCTCTTCATCCCTCTTCTTGCTGTGCCAAGAACGCACTGTAGGCAAACTGATCTCTGTAGGGATGACAGCCTCCATGCCATACGCTAAAGAGAAAGGAGTTTCATTGGTAGGACTCCTTGGAGTCGTTCTGTACCCCCACAAAACGTTGTGCAGTTCGGTGGTCCACTTCCCCTTCGAATCTTCCAATCTTCTCTTCAAGGCATTGAGAATGCTCTTGTTGGCTGCTTCGGCCAATCCATTCCCTTGAGGATAATAAGGGGAAGAGAAGACGTGCTTGATCTTCAGCTCGCTGCAAAAGTCGGCAATCAGCCGACCTGAGAACTGCTTCCCGTTGTCAGTAACGATAGACTGCGGTATGCCAAATCTACAGACGATGTGTTCCCACAAGAATTTCTTCACCTCTTGTTCTCTGATACGTGCAAGGGGAACGGCTTCAATCCACCGCGAGAAGTAGTCAGTTGCCACCAAAAGGAAGATCAGATTCCCTGGAGCCCTCGGGAAGGGTCCCACGATGTCAAGTCCCCACCGCGCAAATGGCCAAGGTTGGGATATAGTGCTGAGTTCTTGAGCTGGAGCATGAATCAAGCGAGCAAACCGCTGGCACTGGCTGCACCTCTTCACGTACTTCTGAGCGTCGGCCTGCATATAAGGCCAAAAGTAGCCTTGCCCCAGGGCTCGATGGGCAATGGTTCTCCCGCCCGAATGAATGCCACATATACCTTCATGTAGCTCAGCAAGTATCTTCTCCACGTCTGCAGGATGAACACACTTCAGCAAGGGACCACCAAAAGATTTCCTGAACAATTCTCCTTGCACCAAGGTATAACGAGATGCCTTAAACTGAATGCGTCTTGACTCCCTCACACTGATAGGGAGAACTCCGTCCTTCAGGTAAGCCACCAACCCTGTCATCCAGCTCGGGACTGGATTGACAAAGAACACTTCTCGCTGTGCCTGAAGAGCTATTGAAGGATATTCTTGAAACTCCATCAGAATAGCCCTGGGCTCGTCAGCCTGCACCATGGAAGCTAGATATGCCAAAGCATCAGCATGCCTGTTCTCATCCCTCCGGGTGTGCCTAATCTCCACAACGGCGAATGCTTCACACAACGAACGAACGAGAGTAGCATATTGCTTCATCCGATCGTCCTTGCATTCATAAACACCATTCACCTGATTCACCACGAGCTGTGAATCACAAAACACTCTCAACGTGGAGATCTGCAGCTCCCGTGCGCTCTCCAACCCAAGGAGTAAGGCTTCGTACTCGGCTTCGTTGTTGGAGGCAGTGAACCCAAGACGCGACATTTTCTGCACCTTGATGTTATCCGGGCTTACAAGCACAACGCCCAGTCCTGAGCCACTGAAATTGGAAGATCCATCTACGTATAACAGCCAACGCTCCACTCCGACGACTCGGCCCCTCCCACAACGGCATCTTCGTTGTCAACTTCAATTGGGAGCTCCCGTAGATCAACAACCGTGTCCTCTGCCTCCTCTTCGACAGGGAAATCAGAAAGAAAAACCCGCCATTGCTTGCCCCTTCTCTGAACTCCTGGCTCGATACTGGATATCGAACTCACTCAGAGCCACCGCCCACTTTGACATCCTTCCTTGCCAGCTCGGGTCTTCCCAGCACGACTTTCAAAGGATACGTTGTGATGACAACGACAGAATGAGCATGGAAGTACGGACGAAGCTTCTCTGCAGAAAAGACAAGAGCCAGACACACCTTCTCGAGCTTGCTATAGTTGCTTTCTGCTTTGAGAAAGGTCTTGCTGATGAAGTAGACAGACTTCTCCACGCCATCACAGCTCCTCACCAGGACGGAACCAAGGGCTTGCTTTGAAACAGACAAATAAAGATATAAGATTTCACCTGGCTCTGGCACTGAGAGGATGGGAGCTGACCCTAAATACTCTTTCAAGGCAAGGAAAGCTCGGGAACACTCTGGGGTCCACGCAAAAATGGAGTCCTTCCTCAACAGCTCGAACAGAGGCTTGCAACGATTGGATGACTTGGAGATAAATCGGTTGAGCGCAGCAATCCGGCCTGTCAGCTTCTGGATCTCCTTCTTCGACTTAGGCTCTGGCATGTCCAGTAAAGCACCGGATTTGAGCTGGATTAGCCTCAATCCCCCGCTGACTCACAAGATAACCCAAAAATTTCCCCGAGGTGACTCCAAAGGTGCATTTCTCTGGGTTGATCTTCAGATTGAAAGATCGCAAGCACAGAGAAAGGTTCAGCAAGGTCTGCCACGAGAGCACCTCGTACTCGACTCTTCCACAACGATATCATCGATGTACACTTCAAACCGTCTTGCCAAGGAGTGATCCGAACATGAGATTCATCAGACGTTGATAGGTGGCACCTGCATTCTTCAAGCCAAAAGGCATCACCCGATAACAGAACAAACCTCGCTCTGTTATGAAGGTGGTCTTCCTCTCGATCTGCTTCCGCCAGTAGGATCTGGTTATAGCCCGAATAACCATCCATGAAGGATAACATCTCGTGGCCGGCAGTGGCATTGATGAGTCTGTCTATCCTTGGCATGGGAAAAAAAGTCCTTGGGGCACGCCTTGTTGACCCCAGTAAAGTCAATGCAGACTCTCACCTTCCCATTCTTCTTAGGTACCGCCACAACATTGGCTATCCAATCAGGATACTGCACCTCCTGAATGAACCCGAACTGGATCAGCTTGTCAATCTCTTCATTCACTGCATCATGATAAGCTGGAGCAAGCCTCCGAGGTTTCTGCTTCACTGGAGGGATGGCAGGATCAGCAATTGAGGTGGTGGCAGATAACTCCCGGATCGATGCCAGTCATGTCTTTGTGAGACCATGCAAAGACATCAAGATTCTGCCTAAGAAAACACAGCAACTCGAGCTCCTCCTCGTTGTCAAGCTTGTCCCGACCTGCAACACCTTTGGCTCTTCTTCTGTTCCCAAATTGACGGCTTTCGTGGGCTCAACGGAAGGGTTGCACAACGATGCCTCCGAGCTCTCTTCCACAACGGGAACGACCTGTAACTGCTACGAAGGCACAACGGAAGCTGGAAAATCGCACTTCTGCGAAGCCAACTGATCACCTCGGATCTCCCGAGGCCCGTCCTGCGTTGGATACTTCAACACCTGGTAGTACGAGGACGGGACAGCCTTCATCTCATGGGTCCACCAGCGACCCAAGATGGCATTGTATGGTGATGGCGCATCCAGAACAGAAACCCTGGTCAGGAGGACAACGGGTCCAGCCACAACGGGCAAGACAACATCGCCTACAGGCTTCATCGAGCTGCCATCAAATCCATACAAGGGAGTCTGAGCAGGGATGAGGACGGAAGGATCCAACTTCATCTGAGTGAAAGCATGAAGGTACAAACTGTCCGCTCCACTCCCCGAATCCACGAGCACTCTCTTGATGTCAAAGTCCTCCTATTCTCATGAGTGAGAACAAGAGCATCATAGTGAGGTTGGATCACTCCTGCCAGATCACGATCAGCGAAGGTGAGTGCCTGCTCGATGCTCCTGCTAGGCACTTGCACCTGGCACACTGCTGCGGATCGATGAGACCTGTCGGGCCTTTGCCCTGACGTTCCTCTCCACATGCAGCTTCAGGCGTTTGCACGCGGCAAATGACATTGATTCGTGCCCAAAGAAGCCCTCGCACGTTACTGGGATTGTTGTCGGGTTCTCTTCCACGGATTTGGGACATCGCTCCCTTGGTAGCTCCGCTCCGCCGTTTTTGTCCAGGGCGACGATACTCCTCCCAAGTACCCCTGCCTGAACACACCTCCAATATTCCCTCAGATACGCACCGGTTGGTGAGGTGACCACGCCACTTGTGATAAGACAGTACTCATGCACCCTGGTCCCGATGTGATATCCGGCAACCGCCCTCCGGCAATCGGCCGTCCACTCCAAGTATGGCTGATCCTCCATTGACTTTCATGATGGTCGCACGGACTGCACTGTGAAATTGGCTGCGTGGGGCTCGATCTGCAAAAGATCGCCTCTCACTAGCTGCCGCCTCTTCTCGTGCTGTAACTTTGAGGCTGCACCTGGCGTGGCTGGATACTGTTTCCA
>JABCRI010001441.1:0-75228 GCA_015143295.1 Tetracentron sinense
ATGAAAACCGATCAATCGGTAGGCAACCGATCGATCGGTCATTAACACCGATCGCTCGGTCCTCGCGTTTTACAGAATTTTCACTAAGGGCATTTTCGGCATTCGGGTGTTATACCCTTTCTTATATAGGATTACCCGAGCCTTTAGGGCTCATTCTCAACCCTTAGAAGATTTGGGAGATTAGAGAGAAAGGAGAAGGTTTTCCAAAACCTAGGTTTCCATTTTGGAGAGAAATCAAAGGGTTTTGAAACCCTAGATCAACCTCAAGCCCGATTTCTTCAAGATTTCGGTTCAAGCATTCGTGGAGCTCGTGTGGGGCACTCTCCTCAAGCTAGGGCAGCAACTCACGTGCGTTTGGTGGAGGATTTCTTCCCCCATTTGTCAAGGTCGGTACTTCTTACTACCCTCCTAGTTATAGCTTCCCTTTTCCTTTGTTTCTTCTTGTTTTCTTTCACCTATATATGTGTAATGAGATTGGTGGTATGAGTGGTGAATGAAGATGGATGTTGGCGAATGGATGCCGTGTGGATGATGTGATGAACGAATGGGAAAGGGCATTGTACTAATAATGAACATACAAGTGTGATGTGAGCATAACCCACATAGAAAAGCATGATTTAGGTTTAAGTGAATAATGAACACACCACATGTTTGATGAAATGCCAAGGTGAATGAAATAAATGATAAATTAAGGGAACCCATGTTTAATTGCTCTTGAAATTTGTTAGGGTTCATGATAGTGTGTTTCTTGCATTTCTTAAAATGTGTAGATTATTAATTGCTTAAATTGTTATATGCTATGCCTTGTGAATCACTCCAAATTGTCATATTTAATTCCAAATGCAAGTATGCACACGATCTCACGAGCACGCATGAAATGACGTGATTTACCGATATTTTGAGTATGGGACATAGAGGTGGGGCATATCCTACGATATGTTTCACTCCGCTTCTGACAAGGGCAAGACAATCATGCATTGCATAGGGAAAGGTCTCCCATCCCCTCGCATGACATGCATAGCATCGCATGACACGCATAGCATAGCATGGCATGACACGCATAACATAGCATCACACATTCTGCATGGATGCTAGTTGCGACGGGCTATGAACGGCAACTAGGCATTCACATTCCGCATGGATGCTAGTTGCGACGGGCTATGAACGGCAACTAGGCATTCACATTCCGCATGGATGCTAGTTGCGACGGGCTATGAACGGCAACTCGGCATTCACATTCTGCATGGATGCTAGTTGCGACGGGCTATGAACGGCAACTAGGCATACCCATCTGCATATAGGGTACTAGTTGTGACGGACTATGAACGGCAACTAGGCATGTGAACATGTTTAAATTATGAACAAGCAAGCATGATAACCGCATGACACGCATGACATGACATGACACGCATGATATGACAAGATAAGACAACATAATAAGTTTCAAGCACGGAAATGGTATTTTCAAGTCAAGTCAAGTGCACGATGTTTTCAAGAGGTTTCATCGGCTTTCTACGAAATACAAGCTTGATTATAAATTGTTTTGCTTCCTTGTATGATATAAATTGTTCATGTTCTATATATGCAACTTGCTTCCTCCTTTATGTATGCTATCCGTATGCTATGACTATTGGTTAGTGCTTAGTACCCGCTGAGTATTCCATGCTCAGCCGTACTTCTTATGTCGGCAGGTGACGGCGGAGCAGCTGCTCCATTTGATATCTGTGCTCCGAGTCCATGGGTGGAGGAGGAGTACGTCGAGGAGCCTTTTGAGGAACCTCTAGTAGAGGGTTACCATTAGGTGGTTGTAGATTCTGAGTAGATTAGCTGTGGGTGAGATGAGAGATTTTATCCATGTATTTTGGCGGGTCTGTCCGCACTTTCTTTTGGTTACCTTTTTTGTATAAACTTGGACCATATGTATATACTTAGAGGTTTGTTAGACTTCCGCTGTGTTTTATAGTTATGTTTCCGCGATAATGTCCTCTATTGTATATGCTCTATGGGGTTTTGCAGGTTGGTTTGTCAAGCAAGTTATGTAAGTCATGATTGAGTCGTCCAAGATTCACTCTAACTCCTAGGGTGGGTTTTGGGTCGCGACAATGGATTTGATGAACCGGGTGTTCCGGCCATATCTTGATAGGTGCGTGATTGTATTTGTTGATGACATTTTGGTCTATTCCCAGACACGGGAAGATCACACACGTGACCTATGCCTTACTTTGGAAATGCTAAGAGAGCACAAGCTATACGCCAAACTTAGCAAGTGTGAGTTTTGGTTGGAAGAGGTGGCATTCCTAGGCCACGTTGTTTCTGCAGAAGGTATCTCGGTAGATCCAAAGAAGATCGAAGCAATTATGAGTTGGGCGAGGCCCAAGAGTGTTACCGAGATACGCAGCTTTCTTGGGTTGGCAGGCTACTACAGGAGATTCGTAGAGGGTTTCTCTAGCCTTGCAGCACCGCTCACTTACCTGACAAGGAAGAACGCCAAGTTTGTATGGAGTGATAAGTGCGAGATTAGTTTCATGGAACTGAAGAAGAGGCTTACTACAGCCCCTGTCCTTACTGTGCCATCTGGACCTTATGGGTATGAGGTGTATAGTGATGCCTCACACATTGGACTTGGGTGTGTACTCATGCAGCACAAGAAAGTCATTGCCTATGCATCAAGGCAATTGAAGGAGCATGAGAAGAATTATCCCACGCACGACTTGGAGCTTGCGGCAGTCGTGTTTGCACTTAAGATTTGGCGTCATTACCTTTATGGGGTGGAGTTCTATGTGTTTACCGATCACAAGAGTCTCAAGTACCTCTTTTCCCAAAAGGAGCTGAATCTAAGGCAACGACGTTGGATGGAATTTTTGAAAGACTATGATTGTACCATTCAATACCACCCGGGTAAAGCAAATGTAGTAGCTGATGCTTTGAGTAGAAGACCTTCGGGGTTATTAGCATGCATGTTAGTGCAGGAATAGAAGCTACTTGAAGACTTGGCAAATCTGGACATTAGTGTGAATGACTCTGTTCGTAGTCCTATCTTGGCAAATGTCACGGTTCGGCCATACATTATAGATTTGATCCAAGAATACCAAGCCACGGATGCTGAATTGTTGGCTTATCGGGACAAGGAAGTTGCGAAGGGTAGTGAGGATTTCTCTCTCACTAGTCGGGGTGCTATCACATTCAAGGGAAGGCTGTGCGTCCCAGCCAATGCAGATCTTCAAAGAGAGATTTTGGATGAAGCACACCGTTCAAAGTACACAGTGCATCCAGGGGGTACAAAGATGTACCGGAACCTCAAGAGTCACTTTTGGTGGCGGAATATGAAGAGGGAGGTTGCGGAATATGTAGCACGGTGCTTGGTGTGTCAACAGGTAAAAGCAGAACACATGCGGCCCACAGGTCTATTACAGTCCCTTCCGATTCCCGAGTGGAAATGGGAGAACATATCCATGGATTTCATAGTTGGCTTGCCAAAGACGGCAAGGGGCTCAGATGCGTTATGGGTAGTAGTGGATCGTTTGACGAAGTCCGCTCACTTCTTACCTTACCGAACTACATTCAACTCTAGTCAGTTAACCGCTTTGTACATCAAGGAAGTGGTGAGGTTGCACGGAGTGCCCGTTAGTATTGTGTCAGATCGGGATCCAAGATTCACATCACGATTCTGGAAAAGCTTCCAGGAGGCTATGGGTTCCTGACTTGATTTAGCACCGCTTTTCATCCACAGACGGATGGACAAACCGAGAGAGTGAACCAAGTCATTGTAGACAAGCGTAGGGACTTGGAATTTCAAGTAGGGGATCAAGTTTTTGTGAAAGTATCTCCTAGCAAAGGGATCATGAGATTTGGAAAGCGAGGCAAGCTCAGTCCTCGGTATGTTGGGCCTTTTGAGATTATCACACGAGTTGGTGAGGTTGCTTACAGGGTAACTCTCCCACCTCACATGGCCGCAGTTCACAACGTCTTCCATCTGTCTATGCTTCGGAAGTACATTGCGGATCCTTCGCATGTCATAGACTTGGAACCGTTGGAGATTCGAGAGGACCTCACCTTGATTGAAAAACCGGTTCAGATTTTGGATCGAAGAGATCAAGTGCTTCGCAACAAGACAATCCCTTTGGTTATTGTGCAATGGCAACACCATGCTCGGGAAGAAGCTACATGGGAGCGTGAAGCCGAAGTCAAAGCGAAGTACCCAGAATTAATTGAATGAGTTTTTGTATAAGTTTGCATATGACTTGTAATTTTCTTTTTGGTTTGTAATGCAAGTAGCGTCTAAATTTTGAGGATGAAATTTTTGTAAGGGGGGGAGGATGTAGAGCCCCGGACCTTTTCACATCTAATGCATGACACTTTCGTTGCCATTTTTGCCTTTAAAGAGGTATAATTAATAAATAAGAAAGAAATTGGAAATTTTGAAATGCCAGAAATGTTCCTTTTTGAAGTACGAACCCAACACAAGTTGAATCGTCAAAATCGGACGAACAAGTCAAAAGATATGGCCAAAACAGTCTGGACCTGCAGGCAAACATAGCTCGGTTATGCACTAAGGACGTAGCTCGGAAGACACTAAGGACGTAGCTCGGTTTTGCACTAAGGACGTAGCTCGGTTATGCACTAAGGACGTAGCTCGGTTAGGCACTAAGGACGTAGCTCGGAAGGCACTAAGGACGTGCTCTGACAACGTGCTCTAATAAGGCACAGACAACGCATAGACAACGTACTCTGATATCGTATACGTTGTGCATCCGTTGTGCAGCAGACAACGTGTACGTTGTACAGCAAACAACGTGTACGTTGTACAGCTCACGACGGGCACGTTGTACATAAGACAACGGGTTCAGCACCCTTCACAACGGGCAACGAGCTCAGCACTATGCACAACACAACGTGACAACGGGTTCGGCACCCTTCACAACGGACAACGAGCTCAGCACTATGCACAACACAACGTGACAACGGGTTCGGCACCCTTCACAGCACAACGTGTTTGGTACTATTCACAGCACAACGTGCTCGGCACTCGTGTTTTTGCAGAAATTTTAGGAAGGGTATTATGGTCTTTTGGTCAGTTCACTCTTACCTTAAGAGTTTAACCCGAGCCTTTAGGGCTCATTCTCAACACTTAGAGGATTTGGGGGATTAGAAGAGAGGAGAAAGGGTTTCCTAAGCTAAGGTTTTGCTTTTGGAGAAGAATCAAAGGGGTTTTGAGACCCTAGATCACTTCAATTCCAGTTTCTCTCCAAGATCACGGCTCAAGCACTCGTGGAGAGCGTTTCCCAAGTTAGGGCAGCACCTCACGGTCGTTTTTGGAAGGGGTTTCTACCTCATTTCTTCAAGGTCGGTACTTCTTACTACCCTCCTAGTTATAGTTCCTCTTTTCCCTTTATTTCTTTTGATTTTATTTTATTTACACATGTGCTATGAGATGGATGGTTGTGAATGGTGAATGGAGATGGAATGGGCGATTGGATGCCAATGGTTGTGTGGTGATGATTAAAATGGGGAGGGCATTGTTCCAATAATGAACATACATGTATGATTTGAGTAAAACCCATCTAGAAAAGCATGTTGTAGGGTAAATCCATAATGAACACACCATGTTTGATGAAATGCCAAGGTGAATAAAGTAAGTTGTAAATTAGGAAATGCATGCCTAATAAATTATGAATATTGCTAGGGACTATGATAGTGTGTTTCTTGCTTTCCCTAAATGATATATATATTACATTGCTCAATCATTGATGTTATATGTGTTGTGAAATTACCCAAATGTCATATTTAAATTTAAATGCAAGTATGTACACGGTTCCCACGAGCACGGCATGCATGACATGATTTATCGAGGTTTTCAAGAACATGGTTAGGGGTGGGACATATCCTACGATATGTTTTACCTCGCTTTTCACAAGAAAACAAGAACTAACATTCCACGAGGGGTCTCCCCTCACTCGCAAGTGCATATCATGAAGAAGGGCCTCCCTTCCCTCGCAAGTACATACATATCATGAAGAAGGGTCTCCCTTCCCTCGCAAGTGCATTGCATAAAGAAGGGTCTCCCTTCCCTCTCAAGGCATCTCTCAAGCGCATCTCACAAGGATATCTCACAAGTGTATCTCACAAGTTACATGATCACAAGCAAGCACGCATGACATGCATGACATGACACGTATGACACGCTCGACAAGATCAAGCAAGACAAACACGACAAGCTTTCAAGTACGAAAAGATATTTCAAGTCAAGTCAAGTGCACAAGATTTCAAGGGTTTTACCAGCTTTTATGAATGCAACATGATGAATTATATTGCTTGACTTTATTGTCATGATATGAATCATTCTTGCTTCATATGCGTGAATTGTTTCCTGCTTTATGTATGCTATCCGTATGCTATGACTGTTGGTTAGTATTTGGTACCCGCTGAGTATTCTATGCTCAGCCGTACTTCTTATGTTAGCAGGTTCTGAGGGAGCTGCTGCTCCATTTGATGTTTGTGCTCCTGGTCCATGGGTGGAGGAGGAGTACGTCGAGGAGCCTTTGGAGGAACCTCCCGTAGAGGGTTATCAATAGGTGGTGTTAGATTCTGAGTGGATTAGCTGTGGGTGAGATGAGAGATATACATTCATGTATTTTGGCGGGTCTGTCCGCACTTTCTTATGGATTCCTTTTGTGTAAACTTGGATTCGTATATACATAGAGGTTTGTTTAGACTTCCGCTGTGCTATGTTAGAGTATGTTTCCGCTGTTTATATCCTCTATTGTATATGCTCTGTGGGTTTTTGCAGGTTGGTTTGTCAAGCAAGTCATGTAAGCCATGATTAGTCGTCCAAAGTTCACTCTAACTCCTAGGGTGGGTTTTGGGTCGCGACATCTAATGTGGACTTTTACAAAAGTCCTAAACACTCTCAACTTAAACTAAGACATTGAAAACCTTGAGAGTCTTCACTTCATTACTGGATCTGATTTAGCTTTGTGTTGATCCATCTCCTTCATCTTCATCTTTATCTTGATCGTTGAGCTTATGTCAACTTGATAATGTGAGCTTGAATGACTTTGACTTGGACTTGGACTTGATCTTGCATATAGGTTTTAACATGGTCCAGCTTATGCTTTTTGGATGAATGACACTCTAATGCTCTTCTTAATCTGATTTTCATAAAAACTCAAGAGAGACATTAATAACACAATATTCATTCCTTCATTGTGTTATCATCAAAATCAATGATGTTGCCTTAAGTCAAAACCTAAAGGCTAACGATCTCCCCCTTTTTGATGATGACATAATAATGGAATGAATTGGGATAATACTCCCCCTCAATAAATAATATCTATTAAAGATTTGAGGAAAGCTCCCCCTAAACATATGCATTCATTTTATTATATGAATTTTAATTCACTTGCATATGGTTTAGTTATCATTCCTTATATTATATATCAATTACAGAGTTAAGACTTTTTAGCATTTTGATATCTTTTTGCATAAGGCTTTTAAGCACAAAGATCTTATCTTTTTAAACCAATTAGGGATTTTGGATGAGATTCATTCCATTACATATTTCTCCCCCTATGGTAACATCAAAAAGCATGATCAAGTTGAAGCACCAAAGTATTTTTAGCAAGACAATTCAGTTCAACACAGCAAAATAGCAAAACAGACATTTTTTGTCTATCCAGTTGATTAGAGGCTTCATCTTCGACTGGATAGAAGAAAAAAAATAAAAATTTTATGTTTTTTCCTAAATTCAACTCATTTTTCATTTAACAAAAATGATAGTTTAAATACTTTAATAATCATCACTAAGCAATGCAAATCATATCAAACATGTTCATAATCATGTCAAACAAGATCAATAAAATCAATCAATACAAGGATACTAATTAAAATTCCTTATTCCAATGCACTCTTTGACCTAGAGGGGGGGTGAATAGGTCTAGGGGGGTGAATAGGTCTACTTTAATTTTATCTACCAATTTTAGTTTTAATCAATCACACACAACTAAACTCACTTGAACACACAAGATTTTTACATGGAAAACCCTTCTGCGAAAAACCACGGGACCTAGTCCAGCACAGAATCCACTATGAGAAGATTTAAACAATACAAGACTCGAATCTTACCCAATCGGACATGACACAACGTTCCTCAGTATCGATTCCACAGCTTGCAAACCACGAACGCACCACGTTCGATTTCCGCAACAGCAGCTCCGATTCCTCACCGGCCAATCTTACTCAAAGTGATCAACCACTGTCTCCGAAGTCCGATCTCCATCCTTGACGGCTTTAGCACAGGCTAACCAACACTCACAGTAGAGCAACAGTGGGTTTTTGGGTTTATGGAAGCCCTAGGGTGATCTCTTAATGTTTAAGGATCATCTATGCAAAGTATAGAAAATTTGCTTTAGAACCTTGCAAAACCTAGAGGCCAACTAAAGGAGATGAAGATCAATGAAACAAAGAGTTTTCAATAACTCCAAGCAAGCACCAAGTGCTCTAAAAAGTCTCCAATTAATCTCATTCACGGATTGGGAGAAGTACCCTATATATATGAAAGGTCCAGGGGATTAGAAATTGCTAAAAAGTGGTTTTAGAAAGTATTTTTCATATCAAGGTCGACCCTCGGGGTCCTTGGGTCGACCCATTATAGCAAAAACATATTTCAGCAAAATATCCATATTCATGGTCGACCCATTAGGCACATTCGGTTGACCGGATGGTGCTTTTTGGTCGACCGGATATCCTCAGGGTCGACCCTCACTAATCCAACTCTCTGCCAAAAAACTTGGTACAAATCTTGGGCTATTCAGGGTCGACCCAAAACGCTCAGGGTCGACCCTGGGGTGCATTTTCTTGGTTTTTCTTCTTTTTAAAACATTGAATGCAATCCCCTATCAACCCTATTGTTTTTTAACATATTTTTAGTGATGAATAGGCATTTCCATGAGGAATCATAAGGTCATCTAGGTTTCTCACTTAATCCCAACTTGTTAGCCACTGTGAGTGATGAGACTTCAAGATTCTTCATGGCTTCTTTTTCACTTCGTCTTCGAACCGGATGAGACCTACTATGACCTAAATACACCATTTTATACTCAGAATTTTGCCAACAATATTTTGACTTTACAATCTCCCCCTTTGGCAATTCCGAGACAAAACACCCAATAGACCTAATGGTCATGGTTTTACATACTCTCTTAAATCCACAAGAGACTAAGAGAATGAAAAATACATGACACTTGACATTTGGACTTCTTCCGTGGATCAGTAGGCTTTACAAGATCATCAATCAAACTTGAAACACTGAAACAAACAATACCTTTGTGAAGCATGGGGGAAATTCATAAAATAAAATAAAATAAGCATTAAAGCAATAACATGCGTACAAAGTGTAGGAGATCTCCCCCTCAATTTGAGATCCCATATGACAAAGTTTTCAAAATCATGAGAGTAATGGGAGTATAATATGTAACATGTCAATATAATATGCAACCAGAGATGGAGATAGCAATTGTACACTTGCACATATGATATGTAACATGAGATCAAACTTAGGCAACTTCTCCCCCTTTTTGGCTTAAATTGCCAAGGGAAGAGCAAACCTGCAAAAAGAGCAACTCTAGCAAGAAGCAATAAGTGCAACAAGGAGCAATAGCATAGAGAAACACAAGGAAGCAGAGGCAGGCACCAAACTGCAGAAACAAAGCGAAAGCATCCCATTTACACGAACCACGGGTGCACAACATAAAGTCCAGCCCAGACGCATAAAACACACACCAAACTAGCTACATCAAGCATAAACTAGGATCAAAACAAGGCGAAAAAACATCAGCGCACGAAGAGCTAATGTAGAGCCCCGAAAATTTGATTCACTGTTCATGTGAATAGAGCCCTGGTATGGTATGTGTAAAGGCCTAATGCCTTACATAGTATTCTTGGTATTATGATGAGTCAAGTGAGGGTCTTAGGTATGTATTTGGAGTCTCAAAATGAGAGTATAAAGATACTCTAAGTGGTTAAAAACAAGGGTATAAATACCCAAGGTGTTTAATGGGTTGTGAGTGAATAGTGTAGTGAATAGTGTAGTGAATAGTGCTAGTGCGCGAGGCATAAGGAGGCTGGACCCTCTCATGCATGTTGGTGTATGTTAAATGATCACTTAGAAGGATTTAAAAATATATGGGGAATGATTAATGAGGTGTGAGTATGGTTTTGGACCCGAGGGAAAAGAGTGTGAAAACACTCGAAGTGTTCTAAGTGTTGAAGAGGTATGTTTCGGCATTTCCCTCAACTTTACGAAACCTTAGTTTAGGCTCCATTGCTCAGAAACAAGTGATTCTTGAGTTTTTGGAAAGTAATTTGAACCCTCTTCAGGGTTCATGTTCATCACTTTCCCTGATTTTGAGCCGGGGTTGAGTCAAAAGTCCGATTTCCAAAGTCGGGACTGTTGGAAATCTGGACTGTTAAAACCCAGTTTCAGACCAGTAAACTTTAGGGGTAAAATGGTCCAATAATAAATACGAATTATGAGTTTTACAAAACATGAAAGTTGTTCTCCTTTGAAATACAAATCCAACTCAAGTTGAATCGTCAAAATCGGACGAGCGAGTCAAACGTTATGGCCGAAATACCAAAGCGGGAAAAATCTGAAAATCATTCTCTCAAAGCTACGATCGATCGTAGAAGACCTACGAACGATCGTAGTTACAAACGATCGTAAAGTTACAGAAATGCTGAAAACTTACTGTAAGAGCTACGATCGATCGTAGGAAGCCTACGAACGATCGTAGAACTCCAGAAACTGAGCAAAACTTACTGTAAGACCTACGATCGATCGTAGGAAGCCTACAAACGATCGTAGGTGCGGGAATCAAACTCTTTAGTGCGTGTTTTTTTAGGGTTTTCACCCCTTGGCCTATAAATAGGGGATCATTTTGGGGGTTTTGAGTTACCCTAAACCTAGAGAGAGATCTTAGAAGAGAAGGGAAGAAAGTGGAGGATTGCAAGAGGGGTTTTTGGATTTGGAGAAGAAGAGCACAAATCGAGCCTTGATCTCGCTCCTACGCGCCATTGGAGCTTGGATCTCCAACATCAAGCTTGGGTTTCGCTTATACAAGCTTCTTCAAGCCTTTTCAAGCATTGGATCAAAGGGATTTCATCCCATAAGGTAGATACACTCTACTAGGTTCTCATAAACCCTTAATGAAAAGCATGATTTTCTGGGCAAGTATAGTTATATATAGCCTCTTATATGTAAAAATACACTCTTCTAGCAATGGATTTCATGAAACCCTTTCTACATCAAGATAAAATCCCATGAATGATGGTGTGAATTAAATGTGATGATGTTATGCTTTCAACCAACAAATAAAAGATGGTAATTTTTGAGTTGTTCTATATGTTAGTATCCAAGATGAAAAGCATGTTAAAAGCAACAAGTTTTGGGAAGAACAAGTAGAAAAACCTTATTTTAAATGTGATTGGAATGGTGTGATGTTATTGTATATGGATTATGGTGATGGATGAATTATGTTGAGTATGAGACATATGACCATATGTAAAGGGTTTTCCCTAATGTCTACCATGTTATATCACAACTGCTATACGGACACATATGCATATGCATGATCGAGTTTTTCTAAATTATGGGTATCCCAAAAGAAGAAGTACATGTATATAAGATGCAATACAAGAATAAGAAGAAGAAGAGTATAAGACGCAAATGGAATTACATGAAAAGTATAAGATGTAAATGAACCACATGAATAGTATAAGAAGCAAAAGAAGTATAAGAAAAGTATAAGAAGCACAAGATGTATACGGAAAGCATAAGAAGCACAAGATACATACGGAAAATACAAGAAACACAAGATGTTACAAGAAATACAAGAAGATGGAAAGTATACGGAAAAAGCCGACAGGGATGCGACGATAGCAGGCCGCCTGAAAGGGAAAGGGATACTGGCATCGGACTCCGATGATAGCAGGCCGCCCGGAAGGGAGATGGATACTGGTCGTCTACCCTTGAGGTAGCCGAAGGTGAGGAGAACATTAGGCCACCCAGCTTACGTGGGTACAGGTACTAGTTGTCCTACTCCGGAGGTAGCAAATGATGAATACCAAGGTACTTTAAATACCCGTACAGGATAATAAAAGATACAAGCCAAGGTATTTTAAATACCCGTATATGCAAAGGTACAAGATGATAAGAAGATGTTTTCGACAAAAGATGATAAGAAAATGTAAAAGACAAAAGATGATAAAAAGATGTTTTCCGATAGTTTTTTCCGAGATATATGCACATGATATGATTTTGTTTTCCGTGCTCTGATTTCAGGAATGCATGTGAGATGATTAAATTGTGATATGTACACGTTGTATTCTTGTTTACGATATTACTATCTAGTGGTTTGTATACGCTGAGTATTCCATGCTCAGCCGTACATATTATGTCAGCAGGTCCCTTCGACATTTGTGGCGAGTGTCCTCAGGAACCATGGGTCGAGGAAGAGTATGTTGAGGAGGAGGAGACTTGGGGTAGTCTTCAGCAGTAGAGGGCTCAGGAGGAGCAGAGGGCTTTTGTTAGGTGGCCCCATCATGAGTGACGAGAGGGAGAGACATGTACATATATTTTGTTGAGCGAGTATGTTCGCTCTTTATTTTGGGTCATGTATAAACTGAGACATATAGTATGGATAGAAATTTTATAGTACGCTTCCACTACCATATATAGATTAGTATTACACTTCCGCTATCACAGGTTTTATATGTTGTACATGATTCATATGTTATATAGGATGGTTTGGTTATGAGTTCACGTCGCCAAAGTATCCTAACTACTAGGGGGTATTTTGGGTCGTGACAGCTAATCAGCCTGGGGCGGAGGAAAGTGACGAGCAACATCATCCTGATAACGAGAACGGAAATCGCGAAGCTCCTGGCGAGATGCTTGCACTATGTCGGAAAGAGCATCAATCCGGTGATTAGTCGCCGAGAAACTGTCTTGAGTAGCAGTGGCATGAGAATCCAAGCGAGCATAAAGATCAGTAGCGAAGTGTGACTGAGCATCTGACATATCGGCAAGTATGGAAGCCATGGTCTTGAAGGACAGGGGACCCGAATAAGTTCTAGCATGGCTGAGAGCGGGACCGGAAGTATCATCATCAACGTCCTCCTCATGCTCTAGCATCGCAGTATGGGACATACTACTAACCAAGGTGCGAGCATAGATGGGGCCTACGGAAGGCTTGGTAGCCTCAGAGGAATGAGCCCTAATACCCTAGCAAACATGAGATTGGTGATGAGGACACCAAAAGGAAGAGCACCTCGGTTTTGATGCACAGCGATAGCCTGAAGGATTAGGTCAATGATGTGGGCACCGGTATCAATAGTGTCTCCAGTCATGATACTATACAGGAACCGAGCCCTATCAACACTCAGATTAGTGGAATGCACCTTGGGATGAATGTTGGAACACATAATAAGATGAAGTAGGCGACCCAAGTAGGAAAGATTGGAGTGAGGTAAATGAGGATGAGCCCATTTTTGTGAAGGATCATCACAAAGAGTGCTGGTCACTGTGTCCAAATCATGCTTATCCTCATCAGTAGGATGGAGGTAAGGGTAATAGGCTCCCGGAATCCGAGGGGCACTAATGAAAAAGGCAATGACATCCAGAGTAATGAAAAATTTCTTACCCCTAACCAGAGTTGTGAAGGTAAAAGTCCGAGGATTAACAGAGTAGATGTTCGCATAAAACTCCTGAACAAGGTCGAGGCTGGCATACCCGGTCAAATTTAGAAGACCAGACCACTGGTGAGATGCAATGATCGCCTCAAAACCAGGATGGGTGAAATCTAAAATGACAGTGGCCCGTTCAATTGTAACAGCCCGATTTTTAAGCCAAGCATTGTAAAGTTTTTCATTCCTTGTGGTGCGAAACCGTACAATTTCAAGCTCAGGAGTGGGGACTTGAATTTTCCCTTGGATTTGGCCGAGGGTTTTGAACTGGAAGCACCCAAGGCTTTCTTATGGGAAGTTGAGGGTGGAGGAGCCCTAGAATGGACTGCACGGTCCACATGGATCCCATGGCCAGCATCATAGGATGCATCGACAGACTCAGGAACATCATCTTCATCCCGAGAGATGACGAGGCGACGCTTAGGGCGTCCCGCCATGAAAATAGATGCAATGAGAATAAAATATGGAACAACCATGGAACCAAAATCAAGAGCCTAAATGAAAAGAAGGGTTTACCGTGAAGAGAGACGGCTGAAAGCACGAAGAAAACCCCTTGGAACTGAACCACGAAATGAGAGAGGAGTGTATGGCACTAAGGAAGAGGCATTGTGGCTGGGCAAGAGAACTTCTAGTGGATTGAACAACTCACTCGATGCAGGGAGGAACCGAGTATGGAGAGACCACCGTGGAGCTTGAAAGATTTAAGATTCAGGCTGCACTAAGGCGATGACGCACTCGTGAACTAGGGGAGAGGGTCTGTAACTTGCAAAAACAAACCAGCAGATCCTTAAAAGCCTGAAATCACGATGAAAACCGGAGAGCACGCATGTGAAGACTGAAGATACGGTAACTCCAGCAAGATTCGTGCAGAGGAAGACTCCAAGAGGGAAGGACTCTTCAAAAATCAGCAAGGGGGGTTTCGAAAACCCCATTTTAGGTGTTCGGTCGATCGAACAATCACTCAAGGTTGACCCATTTGGACTGAAGTTCTGAATTCGTGTAAGAGATGAGGGAGACCAATTTGGATACATGTGAGGGGGCAGGTTTTTGGAGAAAAACTCTGAAAAATCTGAAAGAGAATATCAAATCCTTCCAAAACAGAAATTAGAACAAGTTGAGACCCAAGGAGTGCAACACTTGAAGGACAAGGCAAGATCTTTTCATGAAAATCTCCAAAATCAACCAAAACATACAATATGCTAGAAAAGATTTTCAAAATTTTGTTATTTCGTAAATCAAATTTCTTCATGATAATTTCAATAAGAAAATCCATGGTGTGCAACTTTTGCAGGTAACCAATAATACCATGTCCAAGAATATGTAAAATAAAATGATGACTAGATGAGGATATTTCCATCGACACTATGCACAAGGGATGGAAAGACACAGGCACATAATGTACTGTACAGTTAGTAATAGGCTATACCATCAATGTGTAGTGGAGGTGAAATTCTGACTATACACCATTAGAGGTAAGCACCCTTAGATAGGTAAGGACATTAGTTCAGATTAGGAACACCAAGCTTCAAAAATAACTGAGAGATGCATATAGGGTAGTCAAAAAAATGAAGAATTTTATGTGCTATTGTTACCCTTTTTATAAGTTGCTCTCACATTGTTGATGGAATTTTTTGTTTGGTGAAGCTATTCGTGATCAATCTTTTTCTTTTGAATGGTGAGATGCAAAAGGTGGCTTTCACACTGACTGGGTAGGTAGCCCTAGCTATTGGCAGCAGGGGGTTTCACTCTAGGGACCTAGATAGATACCTACTGTCCTCCTAGGTAGCCATTTCATACTGTTTGCATCCAATAGTGGCTTTCACACTATCCCAGAGGTAGCCTTTTCCCTTGCATAAAATTTGTAAACTAGGGCACCTTTTTGGGGAATGGACCTTCATGATCAAATCAGATTTTGCCAACTGGAAGAACCATCATGACTAATATCATTGCCTGTTCATAGAGATATGTACATTTTTCAGGCGATAGACAGAGTGTTAGTGCAGATGATAGTGCAACAGTATTTGCCATATTTCTAGCTGTAATTAGCAAGATAGTCTATGTGCACTTCCCTAAAGCATTTTAGTAGGTATGATATCCTCATGAACTCAAGAGAATCAAATATGTATCTTGAACAAGCATTATGAGCACAAGAAAAATTCAGCAAAGCACACCACAAAAGGTCACATCCAATGCCAGCAAAAATCCTTTTGGTAAGGCCTAACTAAAGGAAAACAAAAATCTTTTTGGAATTTTTCTGAATATATATATATTTTTTTTGAAATAAGCGAAATAAACCAAAACAGATAATATACACCGGAGGAATAGAACTAGGAAGAGATATGGATCTGAGATTACCTAGATTATCAAGAAGCACTCAATCACTCAATACCGCACACACCGATGGATTTCCTAAGAAACTCAAACCTAAGGGAGTCTAGAGGTTTGGTTAGGAGATCTGCAAGTTGAATATCGGTTTGCACATATTCCAATGTAACGACACTTTGCTCAATAAGCTCTCAAATGAAGTGGTGTCTAATGTCTATGTGTTTGGTGCGAGAATGTTGCATGGGATTTTTGGAGAAGTTGATGGCACTTGTATTATCACAATACACAGTCATGGTGCCCTATTCTATCCTGTAGTCCTGCAACATCTGTTTCATCCAGAGAAGTTGAGTGCAACAACTGCCGGCTGTAATGTACTCAGCCTCGGTAATAGACAAAGAGATGGAATTCTGGTTTTTGCTAAGCCAAGCAACCAAACAGTTTCCAACATAGAAGCATTCTCCGGAGGTGCCTTTCCTATCATCAGCATTTCCGGCCCAGTCGGCATCGGAATATCCAACAACCACGGCATTAGTATCAAAGGGATTCCATAGGCCAAAAGAGAGAGTTCCACTTACATATCGAATAATTCGTTTAACAAAAAGTAAGTGTGACTCTTTGGGGCTTGCTTGATATCGAGCACAAGCTCCAACACTAAAGGCAATGTCAGGACGACTAGTAGTGAGGTAAAGCAGACTACCAATCATACTTTGGTATGTGGTTTGGTCGACACTTTTTCCTGAAGTATCTTTGCTAAGTTTGGTGGTTGTGCTCATAGGAGTGCGAGCATGTTTTGCTGAGCTCATGCCAAATTTCTTTACAAGGTCTTTGGCATATTTGGTTTGGGATACAGAAATCCCATTGCTCATTTGTTTTACCTGCAGACTAAGAAAGAAATTAAGCTCACCAACCATGCTTTTCTCAAATTCATTCTTCATCTGTTCAGCAAAGGAGTGAGCATATGAGTCAGATGTGGAACCAAAGACAATATCATCAACATATATCTGAGCAATAACCATATCATCCTTGATGTTTTTAATGAATAGGGTCATGTCTACTCCCCCTCTCGAAAATCCCTTTTCCAAAGAGGTATGTAGTCAGTCTCTCATACCAAGCTCTAGGAGCTTGTTTCAAACCATAGAGAGCCCTTTTTAATCGGTAAACCTGATCAGGATGATTAGGGTCCTCAAACCCTTTTGGTTGTTTCACATAAACTTCCTCCTGTAGAATGTCATTCAAAAAGGCACTCTTGACATCCATCTAAAAAAGTTTAAATTTGAGATGGCATGCAACAGCAAGCAAGATCCTGATGGACTCTAGTCGGGCAACTGGAGCAAATGTTTCATCTAAATCAATGCCCTCAATCTAAGTATATCCCTGTGCAACTAACCTAGCCTTGTTTCTTACAATGGTACCATGTTCATCAGATTTGTTCTTGAAAATCCATTTTGTACCAATAATATTTGTATTTTTAGGTCTACAAACTAAAAACCATACATCATTCCTTGTAAACTGATTAAGCTCTTCTTGCATGGCATTTATCCAGTTTTCATAAGTAAGAGCTTCAGTTACATTTTTGGGTTCAAATGTAGAAGTATAGCAAAAGTGACTAACTTCATTTTCAACTTGTTTTCGAGTTCTCACTCCACTTTCAAGGTTTCCAATAATTTCAGTTGAGGAGTGAGGCCTCATAACCCTAGGATGTGTAGGTTTTTTGGGAGGTGACTTTGAAGGTGTTTCATCTTCTAATTGAGATTTTGGAATTTTCACACCTTCATCAGCATTGTCATCCTCAAGTTGCAAGGACTCAGATCCAGAGTCATCAACCACCACATTTATGGATTTCATAATAGTAGAGTTTCTCAAGTTATACACTCGATAGGCCCTACTATTTGTGGAATAACCAAGAAAGATCCCTTCATCACTCCGGAAATCAAACTTACCCAATTGCTCTCTATCCCTAGGGACATAGCACTTGCTTCCGAATACTCGAAAGTACTTGACATTGGGTTTCTTGTTGTACCACAGTTCATAGGGTGTCTTCCTAGTTCCAGGCCTAGTATAGACTCTGTTCACAGTATAGCATGCAGTGCTAACTGCTTCTGCTTAGAAATGAGCAGCCAGGTTGTTGCTATGAAGCATCACCCTAGCCATCTCTTGAAGCACCCTGTTCTTTCTTTCCACCACACCATTTTGCTGAGGTGTGATTGGTGCTGAAAATTCATGCTTGATGCCCGCTTCATCACAAAACTCATTGTACTTGAAGTTTTCAAACTCCTTTCCATGATCACTTCGAATACGAGTGATAGGGCATCCTTTCTCATTTTGCACTCTCAAATAAATGTTCTTGAAGTTCTCAAATGCATCAGACTTCTCTCTTATGAATGCCACCCAAGACATCCTTGAGAAATCATCAACCATCACTAGGATATATCGCTTTCCTCCTAGACTTTCAGTTCAAGTTGGACCCATGAGATCCATGTGTATTAATTCTAGTGAGTGTGAGGTAGCGATATTTGAACCCTTCTTGTGTGGACTTTTAATTTGTTTGCCAATTTGACATGACCCACACACAGCAGTAGAGCACTTCCCTAGCTTTGGCACACCTCTCACACGCTCGTGTTTTGAGAGTTTGCTTAGGTCATTGAAATTCATGTGACCTAGCCTCCTGTGCCACAGTTCAACTTCTTCAACTTTAGCCCTGTTGCACATTTGAGAAGAACCAACACTAGGAATTAAATCGTAGCAATTGTCAGTGGTTCTTAACCCTTTCAGAACACACACACCTTTGTCATCCATAACAGAACACTTGTTGTTTGTGAAGTGGACAGCATGGTGATCATCGCACAATTGACTTATGCTAATTAAATTGGCTTTCAGTCCTTCTACAAACAAGACATCCTTCAGTTTAGGAATGCCTGGTGCTTGGATGACACCTTTTCCTTTCACAAAAGATTTGTTTCCATCACCAAAAGTAACAATCCCATCTGAGCATTCCTCAAGATAAGTAAAGAGGGACTTATTACCTGTCATGTGTCTGGAGCATCCACTATCGAAATACCACATGTCAGAATTTTGGGCTTTCAAAGCGGTGTGGATGACAAGGCATTTTAGATCATCCTTTCTCACATAAATGAACTTAGACTTTTGTGGAACCCTATGGTCTTTGTTCACTTCATTTGTAGGCATGACCTTCTTCTTGTTAGATCTCCTGTTCTTCCTTCTTTTCTAAGTGAACCTTGCATTTTGGTCCATCCTGTTACCTTCTTCATGATGAGCATAAGAAGTGTCACGACCATATTACGTACTAGAGAGTTGAGCAATTTTCATTACTTCTTCACTCAAACTCCTAGACTTTTCTGCTAAGGCTTGAATTTGCCTTTGGAGATTTCCTTGATGTTGTGTTTGATTCTGAGAACCATTTCGGGGATTTCTCCTAAAGGCATTGCAGTTACGTTGGAATTGACCCTTCACTCCACACTGGTGACAAGTGGGAATGAACCTGGAATGAGGAGATCTATTAGCCTGGGACTGAACTTTTGTTCTCTCAGTTTCAGTTGAATTTTTACCTTGTCCAGATGTGACAAAAGTTTGGTACAACTGAGAGTTTGACATCTTGGATGTTGATCCTGAGGGGTTAGAACCCACAAATCTTGGATTTTTATGTATTGGCTCAAACGTTGCAGTAGACATTGTTCCGACATTCAAAGGACCGGATGGTCTGTCTGGATGTCCTATGCCGGACATGTTTACTGTTGAGCGCTGCATGCTAGCCAGTTTATCCAAGATTTGAGTGTTGCTAAGGAGTCTAGCTTCTTTTTCGAGTTCAGTTACTTTCTTAGCTAGCCCATCCTTAACTTTCAGAATATCAAGAAATTCCTTTTCTAGAAATCTAACTTTTTCAATAAGGTTATTTCTTTCAGATTCCAATTCTGAAATTCGAGTCTTTGACTCTTCAGATACACTCATGGAGTTATCTTCCTCAGTTTCTAGAACCTTGATCCATTTGGATAGAGAGGCATTTTCTTCCTCAAGGTATTCTAGTTTGGACACCAGTTCAGCCTTTTCACTTTCAAGCTGAGAAACTAGAGCATTCTTCCCTCCTGCTTCTAGTTTGCAAGAGTCTCTTTCTTGTTGGGTAAATTTAAGTTGTTTGTTCAAAGAGATCTTTACTTTCTTCAGCTTAAGGCTTCCAGAGAACAACCTTTCATAGGCTTTGTCCATATCTTCATCAGACTCAGAGACAGTGTGACTCTGATCATGATCTTCACCAGACTCGCTTACTTGATCTTCATCAATCTTTTCTTTGTGAGTAGAGGGAGGATGGTCTATCTCTGATAGGGTGACAGTGAAAGCCATGTGATTTTTCAATTCCTCACTTGAGGTATAAATTTCAGATTGTTCTTCATCAGAATCACTGTCATCCCATGTGGCATTCATCACCTTTCCCTTAGACTTCTTCTTGTTAGGGCAATCAGGTGAAATATGGCCATAGCCTTTACATTCATAGGATTGAATACCACGATATTTCTTGTCATTTCCTTTGGGGACATTCTTGTTATCACAAGGTATTGACTTTGGCTTTTCAAGAGGTTTTCCTCCTAGTTTAGGCTTGAACCTTCTATTTGTTTTCAGATATTTTTGAAATTTTTTAACAAATAGAGCCAATTCCTTCTCTCCCAACTCAGCATCACTGTCATCCTCATCCAAGGTTTCCTTGACAGTTTTCAGGGCTATAGATTTGTTTTTCTTGGATGGTCGAAGATTGAGTTCGTAGGTTTGGAGTGATCCAACCAATTCCTCAATCTTGAGAGCATCAAATTCTTGCTCTCCTCGATGGCAGTGACCTTAGATTGAAACCTTTCTGGTAAAGATCTAAGGATTTTTCTGACAATTTTGGACTCACTGATTTTCTCACCCAGGTTGAAACTGGAGTTGACAATATCACTTAGTTTAGCATAGAATTCATCAAAAGTGTCATTGTCCTCCATTTTCAGATTTTCAAATTTTGTGGTGAGAATTTGAAGCTTAGAGATCTTGACAGTGGTTGTACCTTCATGAGTCATTTCTAAAATATCCCAAGCCTTCTTTACTGTTTCACATGAAGAGATTCGCCTAAATTCTTCAACAGTGACTGCAGTAAAGATGGCATTGAGACCTTTCGTGTTCCAACCACTTGTCTCGAGTTCTTCTTTGCTCCAATCCTAAGTGCTTTTAGTGAGGATTACTTCACCTAAAATATTCATCGGTGGAGTCCATCCATCCTGAATGGACATCCAGATTCTCTCGTCTATGGATTTGAGAAATGCTCTCATTCGAGCTTTTCAATATGCATAATTTTTCCTATCGAACAGTGGGGGACGAGAGATGGATCCACCCTCTCTTAAGGTAGTCATTGACTTAAGGATAGACACAAGATCACACTTAAGGGATTAACCTTATAAGTGAACCTGCTCTGATACCAGTTGAAATTCCTTATTCCAATGCACTCTTTGACCTAAAGGGGGGGTGAATAGGTCTACTTTAATTTTATCTACCAATTTTAATTTTAATCAATCACACACAACTAAACTCACTTGAACACACAAGATTTTTACGTGGAAAACCCTTCCGGGAAAAACCACGGGACCTAGTCCAGCACAGAATCCACTATGAGAAGATTTAAACAATACAAGACTCGAATCTTACCCAACTGGACACGACACAACGTTCCTCGGTATTGATTCCACAGCTTGCAAACCACGAACGCAGCCCGTTCGATTTCAGCAACAGCAGCTCCGGTTCCTCACCGGCTAATCTTACTCAAAGTGATCAACCACGGTCTCTGAAGACCGATCTCCATCCTTGACGGCTTTAGCACAGGCTAACCAACACTCACAGTAGAGCAACAGTGGGTTTTTGGGTTTATGGAAGCCCTAGGGTGATCTCTTAATGTTTAAGGATCATCTATGCAAAGTATAGAAAATTTGCTTTAGAACCTTGCAAAACCTAGAGGCCAACTAAAGGAGATGAAGATCAATAAAACAAAGAGTTTTCAATAACTTCAAGCAAGCACCAAGTGCTCTAAAAAGTCTCCAATTAATCTCATTCACAGATTGGGAGAAGTCCCCTATATATAGGAAAGGTCCAGGGGATTAGAAATTGCTAAAAAATGGTTTTAGAAAGTATTTTTCATATCAGGGTCGACCCTGGGGTCCCTGGGTCGACCCATTATAGCAAAAACACATTTTAGCAAAATATCCATATCAGGGTCGACCCATTAGGCACATTCGGTCTACCGGATGGTGCCTTTCGGTCGACCGGATGGTCCTCAGGGTCGACCCTCACTAATTCAACTCTCTGCCAAAAAACCTGGTACAAATCCTGGGCTATTCAGGGTCAACCCAAAACGCTCAGGGTCGACCCTGGGGTGCATTTTCTTGGTTTTTCTTCTTTTAAAACATTGAATGCAATCCCTTATCAACCCTATTGTTTTTTAACATATTTTTAGTGATGAATAGGCATTTCCATGAGGAATCATAGGGTCATCTAGGTTTCTCACTTAATCCCAACTTGTTAGCCACGATGAGTGATGAGACTTCAAGATTCTTCATGGCTTCTTCTTCACTTCATCTTCGATCCGGATGAGACCTACTATGACCTAAATACACCATTTTAGACTCGGAATTTTGCCAACTATATTTTGAATTTACACTAATAAACATATTATCAATCAAGATTCATGATATCATTCAAGTAGTGAACAAAAATGTTCTAATTCCTGAGATTTTTGGGTAGTTACTCTGTAATAGCCAGTGAGAGGATACCAGACTTACGGCACCACTCAGTTGAACATTTGTGCAGTGAAGCATACATTAAAGTCATTTAAGTATCAATTTAATACAATTCAAGCATTGAATTCACATCATCTATGGTTAAATTTCAAAGTAAAAAATCTATATATCTTTATTACTCACTTAATCATATCATCAAGCATATATAGAAAGTCAAGCATCAATCATATCACATTCAAATTCAAATAATCATATCATATATATTTCAAACAAGTCATAGCATTAAGCATCAAGTATAACTTCAAAGCATGTCATTGCATCATACATGTTTCAAACATTCAAAATCAATCAAGTTTTACATTATCCAATCGATTACAAGACTCATCTGATCGACTGGATAGAAGAAAAAATTCTGAAAAATTTTCAGATTTCTTCTAAATCCAACTTTCTACACATTGAACATTATTCACTCATTTCAAATTATATATCAAATATACTTGATTATCATACATAGGCATTCAAAGCCTATTTCAAGCACATATCAAACATGATTTAAACATATATCTTTCAGTAGTCATGATTCATGCAAACTCATTCACGTAAGGAAATTAATGTAAGATTGTCAATAAGCACATTTCCTTAAGGTGAACCCTATCCAAATGTTTAGGTGCCACCCTTTGGCACCCAAACCATCTTGGGTCCAATAACATTACCTTTGAGAATGCTAGTTCCCTTAGGCACCCAAACTTGCCCAACCCTTTTGTTTCTAACAAAAGTATATGTAAGCACCCAATTTTTACACCCCCTATCTAACCATAGTTAAGGTCTCTTAACCTTGGTTACCCCCTGTCGAACCCTAAATCCTAGGACTCAACCCTAGTCAAACCCTAGGACACAACCCAAGTTAAAACTTAGGGCTCACCCTAAGTCAAAATCCTAGAAAGCCCAAACCCTAGGTGACCTTAGCTGAAGCCTTAGCCAAGCCCTAGAGCCCTTAGGGCTTGAACCCTAGAAATCCATGGCCTATAGGGCCTGAACCCTTAGCTTGGGCCCACAAGGCCCAAAAAACAGTAAACCTAAACCCCCATACCTGTGCGTGCATGGGCCAGGTCCATTTTTCCTAAATTTCAGAATGTCGGTAGATCATCTACCGACATTATCTTTTTTGCCTATTTTTGCTATTGGCGGTAGATGATCTACCAACAATTAGAGGTTTGCCTACTTTGCTAATGGCGGTAGAACATCTACCGCCATTATGAAAGTTTCGAGTTTGGAGACTGCAGACGCCCTACACACTCAACCATCGTCTCTAACTCTCCCCTCAAGCCTCTCACTTGACCCTCACAAGGTCCAACCACCTTCTCCCCCTTCTTTTTAATCCCTTTTAGATCCCTAGAGGTTTTCCCTATAAAATCCAACTGCCCTCAAAGTTCAAAGGGTCAGCAAATCCCCATAGGTGAACCCCTATTCTGAAATCCTCTCCCTCAGCTTCTTCAACATCCTGGTCTTAATCCCAGGACCCCTGTTGGCCTGTCCTAGGCCTCCCAGCGGTTGCAATACAATTAGGGTGCACCACCACCTCACGCACAGACCACCACCCCTCTTCGGCAAGAGCAGAGCAGGGTAGGGCCTTGCCCCTCCCCCACTTTTTCTTTCTTTTTGAATCACTGTGAGCCCCTGGTTAGTTCTAGGGGAATTACCTGCTCCTCATTGTTATTGTTTAGTATAAACCAAACCCAACAGGGTGTTCCCTTACCTTTGTCATAGGTACGGTGAACCCCTATGGGTATACACATCTCCTTGGACTTGCAGATCATCACAGGACCTTCTAGGGGTCCCTCAGCTCATGAGGACCCTTAGATACCTCTGTGTACAGCCCATAGGGCAAGAATCCAGTTTTTAACAAAACCAGGAATGGCGGTAATCTCAGTACCGCCATTCCTGGCACACTCTGTTTCAAGCTTGTTTGGCCTACTTAGGTGGGCCCTGGTCCATATCCAGGGCCCAAGTTAAATCCCTCTCCTCTCCCTTGACCTCACCTGGTCCTTCCAGGTGCTTAGTTTAAGCCAAACCATGGTTAAATCCAAGATAATCAAAACTGTTCATATCAGCGGCAATTATTCTATCGACAATACCCAGTTTGCCTAGTTTGGTATTGGTGGTAGAATAACTACCGCCAATATGAACTCTCTGTTATAGTGCCTTTATAACTTTGTGGAGCCCACCCTAGGCATCCCCTGGGGCCCACACTAGACTCAAAACCTTCCCTGGAGTCCTCTCTACACTCCCATGATCTTGGTTCACCTTGGGTTACACCCTAACCCTAGTTAATAGTGTGTGAAACCTTGGTTAAAACACTGTTCTAAATGTCGGTAATCCAATTCTCGACATTAACTTTTGTTTTAATTCGGGGCTTTTGCTGGGGCCCAGGCCTGGTAGGAGGCCTCTTTGGGCCCTGCCTAGCCCCTTGGGCCCACCTTGGACTTGACCATACCCTTAACCAAGGTTAAATGCACCTCTGATTAACATTTAATCGCGGTTAAGCACCCCTTAATCTCACAAATCTTTGGAAATTAATCAATTAATCCTAAATAAATCAAATGGACCATAAAACTGACTTTGGCCCTCATCCTAACCCTGGTTAGAAACCCTAGCCACAGTTAGACCCCCTTAACTACGGTTAGCAACCCTAATTGTAGTTACCTTCGGTTTATGGCCTATCGGACCTAAAAACCAGTTAGCTTTTCCTTTCTTAGATTAGTGTTAACTTAAACACTCCTGCATTTTTAACAAGATTAAACTTTAGTTAGCTATACCTAGGGAGTACGGAACCGTTGTAAAATGGGAGCCTCGGGGTGCCTAACACCTTCCCCGGACTTAACTGAACTCCTTACCCTGATCTCACTCACAGACCAAGACCTTATGCAAACCCGGGGGACTTATCCCTTCTGAATAAATAGGTGGCGACTCTTAAAATATAAACCTTTCACACCCTTGAGGGGTATCCCTAGTGATTCTCACAAAAATCCGTGCTCACAGCTCTAGCGACTCCACTGGGGAAACAACATAAGACTTAGGGTTTGATCAGGAACCCAAGTTTAAGCCAAGAAAACCTTAATCTCATTCAAGATACCTAAGCGTTTAAATTAACAATAATCATTTTACATCTCTTGGTTAATTGTGTACTGTGCATCCATACATGTTATAGTAGTGTAATTATCTCACTCAACCCAGTAGACAGGCTTATTATGCTAACGGCTGCTGGATGATCATCCTCAGTGTCAGTGGCTTAAACGTCTTAGAAGTCCGCAGAGTTACTCCTGCTGGGTGATTACCTTCAGGGAAGGATTCTGAATGCTCCCGCTTTCACCAATCGTCCCATTTCAGGTATGTTCTATACTAGGGAGTCGCATATACGGTGATAAGTGATCCCCCCATCCTACTAGGAACACACTTGCATCAAACCAGCATTCATACATATAGCCTAGGCTAGGTTATAGTCTACAAGCAGTCCACCCAGGGAGGGCTACTATATACCCTAACCTGCTTATACCCTATACTTATCCCCAACCATGGTTGATTACCCGGACACATTCTACCTGGATAACCATCCACCCAGAGGCATGTAATGAGCCAAACCTGTGCTTGAAATAAACTACATCCAACCTTGCTTCCCGACATAGCATATGGGGTCCAAATTCTAGGCAGATAGGCCTTCACTTGGTCTGTCCCCAACCTTGACCTGATAGGTCCCACAGTTCCCAATAACCTGGGCTAAAGCACGTCAGACCTCTGTCCGTCTGCCTTATCGGATCACATGTACCTCGTCACACCCAATCAAATCAAAAAAAAATATTGCATTCCATCTGCATACATAGTGCACTCATAGGGTCTGTATATTGTCCAGGTAGATGGCAGGTCCTTCAGGGATAATCCAGTTAATGGGTAGACCCTTCACGTCCCGTTCATCTAACTTCTCAAGGGGCATGTGATGACAACCTGCAGAAAGCAATTGGGGCCTTTATCTCTAGTCAGCGTCTCGCTTGGGCTCAATACTACAAAACTAGGACTATCCTACACCCATCTATGGTTAACCCAGACTTGCGCCTCATGAACGCTGCTATCCAGTGTTGGAGCCCATCTCACATGGTATTCCGTTTTGGTAAAAACGAGCTTTGCCCAATAGTGGAAGAGATTTAGCGCATTCTGGGGATAAACATGGACGACAAAGCCATAGTACCACACTACAAGACAACATACCAGGCAGACCTATCCAGGTTCTTACATATCAAGCCTGCCTGCTTGCAGCCCGGTCCTAACAGCTCTTTTGATCAGCTACCCGTGTCTTTTCTTGAAAAGAAGTACAGTCGCAAGTGGAACCCTCTGACTCCATTACAGCGAACTCTCCGGTCTCAATGCCCTTGCACTGATAGTCATGTCTCAGTTGGTTTTCCCGAGGTACCGTTCACTGGTCGAATCAGTTCTGGTTGGGATCATCGAGGACATGCACAACTGCTAAGTTGTACCAGTCATCTTAGCTGAGCTTCTCAGGTCTCTCAGCCAGGCAGTAGGCTGCAGAAAGAGCATTTTCCATGCTAGTACACCTCTCCTACACCTGTGGTTGGTAAGTCACTTGCCTATAATCATATCAGTACCGGACGGTCTCCATGACGCTTATAGTCTACCTCGGAAGATTTCTCAGAATCAGGGTCCGATAACAACTATAGATATCGGAGAGCTCTACTAGCTTCTCCAAACATTGTCAGAGGAAGAAATCACATGGCAATATGAGTGGCTTGTACTGAATAGGCTACCACGTGTCCTCATCGCAGTCTATACACCACTCCGAGTCCTCCGACAGTTTGGACTCCCTCGGCGCATCTCAGTAACAGACCGGCAGGTAAAAATTATTGGATCAGTTTCTCAGTGCATTCCGACAACCTCACCTGATGCTTCCAGTCAGCTTGGAGTAGCTCTAGACAGGACCAGTGGCCTGACTTTGTGGTTACATCAGGACCATCGACCAATTTAGCATATCGGCAATGGGTGGATAATCCTAATATTCTACCCGTCATACCTGCACCTAAGGAACTACCCACACCAGTTGCAGCTCCATCGCACAGAACCACACCCCTAGCTGAAATAGTGGTTCCCTAGACAGACTTCTTCCTGAAGAGACAGCTCCAGATCCGACAGAAAGAGAAAAGGCTACGGAAAGCCCAGCAAGCATTCAGGCAATAGGAAGTAGAACAAGGTAGCAAACTCCGAGCTACACAAGAACAGGTTGAACAATTGGAGCAGACAATCCAATCCCTTCGTAGGAGGCGTAATGGCGACGCCAGAGAGACAACCGTCATTAGGGCCTAACTTCACTTCCACCAAGAACAACTTGATTGTGTGAAGGCGGAGATGACCTCCCGTATCCAACAATTTGGATACCGCATATTCAACGCTACTGAAACACTTGCAAAAATGGAGGTTGAGATCACATCCCTCTGGCAACAGATCATGGATCTTAAGGGTGTGCCCCAGCCACTTGACTTCGCGATCCCTGATGGACCTGCCTAGGATCGAGCCTTTTTCTTTTTCTGAGTCGCACGATCTTGTACTCACTGCACTCTTCATGCATCAATGAAAAATCCTTTTTTCTAGCATCTGGTTCCTGTCATCATGCATAATCATGTTTAGTAGTTGCATTCTTTTCAGTTGCATGAGCCGACCTGTGACTCGTTCTCTAATTGCGATTCTCGCAGAAGCAGCAGCCGCCGACGTAGTCTTGACAGAGGTACCAATCATAGCGATAGTATTTTGCACAGCCCAATCAGAGAGTAGCTCTTACACAACACAATTGAAGAACAATTCAGATTCGATGGCGGAACTTACAGATCAACACTAGTGAACCAGTGAGATACTACAGTCGCACAACAGGGACATAGCAGCCATACAATCAAAGCTTGATAGTTTTCTGGAATCCCTGAAGATTCTAATTGGTACCCAAACTGAAGAACCCTCTACCCGGATTCCGACTGGAGAACCACCCGAGCAACCTGTACTGGATCCTCGTCCTCCTCCCTTCATCATACTTAACACTATACCCGCAACAGGCAGAGGAGAAGAGTATGACCAATATGAAGAGCAGCCCAAGGCCTCACACGTCAACCAGGACCGGCCATCATCCTCAGATCCTACTCCTTCCTTACAGGATGAGATCAAGCAGATGAAAAAATAAATGAGAAGAATGAAGGGTGCATCCACTAGTACAAGTCTATCACTGGAAGACTTAACTTTCTCATCAAGGGATGTCATTTCCGCAGGCTTCAAGGTCCCAGACTTTGATAAATACGATGGCTCAGGCTGTCTGAAATAGCACCTGCAGCTGTACTTGGGGGACATGCTCCAACATAACCGAAACCAGCCTCTACTCATCTAGTACTTCCAGAAGAGTCTGAAGGGGCAACCCTAACATGGTGGATGTCTGTAGACTAGTAAAAGGTAAAGACTTCGCAGTGTAACAATGAATCATTCAGGGAATACACCACCCGTTGGAGGGAAATGGCAACCAAGATCCTGACTCCAATCCCTAAGGAAGAGTTGGTAAGCATGTTCATGGGCACTCTAAAGCAGCCCTACTCTACACTTATAGTGACCTTACCAGTGGTGGACTTCGGTACCATCGTTAAGATGGGTGGCTATATCAAGATTGCTATCAAGAGCGGGGCTATTCATTCCAGTCTAGGACTTGATCCCCCCAAGGCAATGGCCTCATCCAGCAGAAACATCGGTCTCAGGGATCACAGAAAGAAAGAAGATGTACACCTGATTGCTTCCACAACACTCATCAGACTACCAGCTCCAACAGCTCAACAACAACCAGTTATTAGAAATACCTGGTCAGCCCGACCAATTCAGGGGTAAAACCGTCCCCTCAGAAACTTTATTCCTCTTCCATACACACTCAGCCAATTGTTGGAATTCCTATCAATGTAGGGCCTTCTTCAGTTGAGAGGCCCCCACACCTCTTTTACCTCCAGACAAACATAACAAGAATTACAATGCCTACCATCTTTGCGCCTTCCATAGAGGCCCAGACCATGCTACCAACTACTGTATAGGCCTAAAGTGTGCCATCCAAGATCTCTTGGATGACGGAAGGGTTGAGCTGGCCCCCAGTAACACCAACATCAATCAGGTGCCACTGCCCCCACATAACAATCAAATCAATTTTATTCAGTGGGAAGAGCTCAAGGCAGGGCAGCCAGGACCCAGCACACCAACAGTCGATGATGGCATCATCAAGCCCTTTTACTGACCCCCGTCATAATCCCCTTCCCTCAGTCAAACATACAGACAATTCAGTCTCCAATCCAGATACCTGTCCCCAAACAGATCATCTATACTAACCCTTGCCCTGTAAATTGGCCTACAGCTCCAGCTCAAGTCTCAACCTCTTCAGGTCCTGTCTAAATCCCCTACATTCTAGAGCCACCTTTTGACCTCAACCGAGTACCTGGTTCTCGCTCTCTCATCCTGGAGAGCGAGAGCATAACCAACCTAACCAGATCTGGCCGGGTATATCAACCTCCCGTAACTGAGCCGACAAAGGCTAAGGGTACAGAGAAAGAGAAAGCATGGGTGTTAGATCCACAAAAGGAAGCGACTGATTCAGCAGTTTTGTTCAGCAATCGAGCAAGGTCCCAGTACAGATATCTATCTTGGGTCTTCTTCTCACATCAGAGCACCATCGGAAGCAACTGCTCCCAGTATTCGGCAATGTCCACGTAACACCAAACATAACGCCTAAGAAGCTAGGACAAATGGTAGGACAAATCCTCAAATCCAGAATCATTTCCTTCACAGAAGAGGAAATACCAAACAGCGACAAGGATCATACCCAGGCTTTATACATAGTAGTTCAGTGCATGGATAGAACGTTATCATCAGTGCTTATTTACAATGGCTTCGCCTGAATGTCTGCACACTTTCTACGCTCCAAAACCTGGGCCTGAACCTCAGTCAAGTGAAGAAGAGACCCATGACCATCAGGGCTTTTGACAATACAACCAGGCAGAACCTGGGTGACATCGATTTGACCATCGGGGTCGGCCAGCTCAGTTCACAACAAACTTGCAGGTTGTGAATGTACCAGCCTCCTTCATATTGCTCTTAGGGAGGCCGTGGATCTACGCGACCGGAGCCATTCCCTCCTCTCTTCATCAGAGAATCGAGTTCATCTAGGATGACCATATGGTTGTCATTCCTTCTGAGGAGTTGGCAAGTTCATTCGGGGATGTCCAGGAGTTGGGGCAAGGCATTGCCTTCATGACATTCCAATTCGAGCAGGTTAGTTCTATCATGACCCGACTTAAACTTAATATTTCACTAATCAAATTTAAGTGTAAATCCAACTTTGAGATCCTCTTTTCTCGTATATTGCGGAAGCGTAAAATACTAAGGGAATTTTAAATTTTTAAACCCTTCTTTCCTTTCCATTCACAATAGCCATCATATCATGTCCATAATTAAAGTTAAGGTTTACATAACCAAATTAATTACATCAAAATGAACAAATGATAGCATAATCAAAAGCAACTTCGTCCCTCCTCGAACGTCACTTTTAAGTTGTTCTTTCACTGTTCATCTGGCGACATAAAAGGTCAGTGAGCTATGAATCCCAATAAGAATATTCAATAACATTACGCTAGATAATAAAATAGAATAAGCATAATATAACTTTTAAAAATAATTTTTCATCAGAATATATTATTAACACTTTTTCAGTATTCCTTTCGTCATCTCTTTTAAACATATTTACTTGGATCCAATTTATCTTAATCCTGTCTTCCAAGATAATTGCCGATAGGTACACCTCTTTAGGCTCAATCCCTCATTGAGTTTTCATTGACCCATCCTGAGTTTTTGTTTGCCGAACGGCCTTCCTATTCCACACTATTATCTTGAGACCTTTTGTACCGCCCCAAAATACCCCCTAGGAGTTTAGGGATACTTTAGGCATGACTAAACGTACCTGCCAAACCATCCTGTTATGAACAAGATAATTACAGTACTAAACAATGATAATCAAAGCGCGGAAGCTAAACATAAATGCGGAAGCGTAAACTAACTTTTTCTTTTCTTCTAAGGTTTCCAAAAGAGTATTCCAAGTTAACATATATATACACAAAGCATGTCTAAGTCTAAGGTGGACAGGCCCACCTATCAAAATGTCAAACCACATATAACCCTTTCGTACTCTCCCCTCAACAATAGTCGAGGTACGGCCACACGTCGAGGTCTCAGTCCGCCTGAGACTGCAGTGGGATAGACGGCTCTCTCTCCTCTATATACTCTTCCTCGACCCAAGGCTCCGGGTCGAGGGCTCCCTCGGTACCTGCCGACATGAAAGTAGGGCTGAGCATGGAATACTCAGCGAGTACAAGCTGCTAGCTAACCATAACAATAATATGCACCACAACAGGAATACAGTACACGGCAGTAATAGCATCGCAAGAGAAATAGTAGGAGGCATGGTACAATACAATCATCATAACCTGCGTGCATGAATGCGAAAACTCCGATAAAACTCATGCTTGAAAACCCATTTCCATGTCTCGGTATGCATTGTAAAATCATGTATGCGTGCATGCATGAATGTCTTGTCATCATCTTGTAACCTTGCATCTTATAACTTGTGAGCCAGAGGCTAGCACCCGAATCTCTCTGGGCTGCCAACCTCCTTGATATGTATGGTTTTCTTATGAGCCAGAGGCTAGTACCCGAATGTCCCTGGGCTACCAACCTCCTTGAAAATATGTGATTTTTATTACTTGTTTAGTTTTCTTGTGAGCCAGAGGCTAGTACCTGAATGTCCCTGGGATGCCAACCTCCTTGACAATATGTGTTTTAGGGGTTTTCTTGTGAGCCAGAGGCTAGTACCCGAATGTCCCTAGGCTACCAACCTCCTTGACATGCAATATTTTCTTGTTGGTTATTATATGCATATGCTCTTTAAATCTCGGTTCATGCTATCATGCGTGCTCGTGTACGTGTCAATCGTGACAACCATGGAATAAGGATAATAGGAGAGGAATGACATCACCATTCAATTCAATATATGCATATGAGAATTTGAGCAATCAACATGGTATTTAAATCCATTCATCATTCATGAGAATACATGTATAAGGCCTATTTCCCTTTTTCTTGCTTCAAATCATTATTTCATAGTTTAGGCATTTTGTCAAACACATCACATGCAATGTTCCTCCATAGTTCATCTTCTTATTTTTAGTGCATATTTTCCATCCAATAATCAAAGTGAGTTCATTATTGGTAAAATGGCCATCGTCCATTTTTCCATTACACATACCACACATCATACATTCGGCATCCCATCGCCTCAATCAATCTCCCATCCACACATCCATATCCTTTTTCCTTTTCTTGTTTATAATTATTAGAATGATACATTTTATGTAGAGCCCCAGACCTTTTGATGCTTAATACATGACACTTTCGTTGTCATTTTCCTTTTTTTCAAGAGGTATAATTAATAAATAAGGAAGAAATTGGAAATTTCGAAACATCAGAAATGTTCCTTTTCGAAGTACGAACACAACGCAAGTTGAATCGTCAAAATCGGATGAACGAGTCAAAAGATATGGCCAAAACAGCTGTAGGAAAACGTAGCTAGGTTATGCACTGAGGACGTAGCTCGGAAGGCACTAAGGACGTGCTCTGACGTCGTACTCTGATAACGTAGCACAGACAACGTACTCTGATAACGTATACTGTGTGCATCCGTTGTACAGTTCACAACGGGCACGTTGTGCAGCTCACCACGGGCACGTTGTACTACTCACCACGGGCACGTTGTACTACTCACCACGGGCATGTTGTACATAAGACAACGGACAACGTGTTCAGCACTGTCCACCACGGACAACGTGTTTGACACTGTTCATAGCACCGCGAGTTGGCACTGTTCATAGCACGACGAGTTGGCACTGTTCACAGCACCACAAGTTGGCACTGTTCACAACACAATGAGTTCGGCACTCGTGTTTTTACAGAAATTTAGTAAAGGTATTATGGTCCTTTGTCAGTTCACTCTTACCTTAAGAGTCCTACCCGAGCCTTTAGGGCTTCATTCAACACTTAGAGAGTTTGAGAGAATAGAAGAAAGAGGAGAAGGCGATTCCAATCTAGGGTTTCCATTTTGGAGAGAAATCAAAGGGTTTTGAAACCCTAGATCAACCTCCAGTCCGGTTTTCTTCAAGATCTCGGCTCAAGCACTCGTGGAGAGCTTCTCCAAGCTAGGGCAGCAGCTACACAGTCGTTTGGAGGAGGGATTTCTTCCTCATCTCTTCAAGGTCGGTACTCCTTACTACCCTCCTTATTATAGTTCTTCTTTCCCCTTCTTTTCTCTTCTTTTTCTTTCATTTACACATGTGCTATGAGATGGATGAATGGTGAATGGTAAATGGTGAATGGTAAATGATGAATGGTGGATGGAGATGGAATGGGCGATTGGATGCCAATGGTTGTGTGTGATGAACAAATGGGGAAGGGCATTGTTCAAATAATGAACATACATGTATGATTTGAGTAAAACCCATCTAGAAGAGCATGTTGTAGGGTAAATCCATAATGAACACACCATGTTTGATGAAATGCCAAGGTGAATAAAGTAAGCTGTAAATTAGCAAGTGCATGCCTAATAAATTCTGAATATTGCTAGGACCTATGATAGTGTGTTTCCTGCTTTCCCTAAATGCTATGAATATTGAATTGCTCAATCTTTAATGTTATGTGTGTTGTGAGATTACCCAATGTCATGTTTAAATTTAAAATGCAAGTATGTACACGGTTCCCACGAGCACGGCATGCATGGCATGATTTATCGAGGTTTCCAAGAAGATGGTTAGAGGTGGGACATATCCTAAGATATGTTTTACCTCGCTTTTCACAAGTAGACAAGAACCAACATTCCACGAGGGGTCTCCCCTCACTCACAAGTGCATATCATGAAGAAGGGCCTCCCTTCCCTCGCAAGTACATACATATCATAAAGAAGGGTCTCCCTTCCCTCGCAAGTGCATTGCATAAAGAAGGGTCTCCCTTCCCTCTCAAGGCATCTCTCAAGGCATCTCGTAAGGACATCTCACAAGGATATCTCACAAGTTACATGATCACAAGCAAGCACGCATGACATGCATGACATGACACGACATACAAGAATCAAGCAAGATAGACATGACAAGCTTTCAAGTACGAAAAGATATTTCAAGTCAAGTCAAGTGCACGATGTTTTCAAGAGGATTTATCGGCTTTCTACGAATTACAAGCATGATCATAAACTGCTTTACTTACTTGTGTGATATGAATTGTTTCCGTTTGACATATATAAATTGCTCCTGATTATGTATTACCATTTCTATGCTATAATTGTTGGTTAGTGTTTAGTACCCGCTGAGTATTCCATGCTCAGCCGTACTTCTTATGTCGGCAGGTTCTGAGGGAGCTGCTGCTCCATTTGATGTTTGTGCTCCTAGTCCATGGGTGGAAGAGGAGTACGTCGAGGAGCCTTTGGAGGAACCTCCCGTCGAGGGTTATCAGTAGGTGGTGATTAGATTCTGAGTGGATTAGTTGTGGGTGAGATGAGAGTCAAATTTATGTATTTTGGCGGGCATGTCCGCACTTTCTTTTGGTTTCCTTTTTCTATAAACGTGGATTTACGAATGTATATACATAGAGGTTTGTTAGTCTTCCGTTGTGCTATATTCGAGTATGTTTCCGCTGTTTTGTCCTCTATTGTATATGCTCTGTGGGTTTTGCAGGTTGGGTTGTCAAGCAAGTCATGTTTAGTCGTCCAAAGTTCACTCTAACTCCTAGGGTGGGTTTTGGGTCGCGACATTTTACAAGGAAGGAAACCTACTAACATGAATCACATTTCACATAAAAAGCCTAGATTATAGCTAGGGAAAGTTAGTAGGGTATACTAACCTTAGATCAAGGCTTGATCTTGGTAGGAACCTTGATTTAAGCTCCAACTTGAAAGGAGGAAACCTTTTCTTGAGGGATACTTGGCTTGGGGAAGAAAACCCTCTTAAAATACCTTGGAGAATGCTGCCCTAGCTTGAGAACGAGATCCCCCCCGAGCTTGAGCCTTGAATTTGAAGTAATCTAAGTTTGGGGATGATCTAGGGTTGTCAAACCCTTTGATTTCCCTCTCCAATGGAAACCCTAGGTGAAAACCCACTTCTTCTCCTCCCTTTCTCTCTAAATGTTCTAAGTGTAGTGAATGAGGGTTTAAATGGTCGAGCAAGCCTTTATGGGTAAGGGTTTAATGTTTAACGCCCAAAAGACGAAAATGCCCTTATAAAAATTTCTGCAAAACACGGGGACCGAGCGATCGGTGGTTATGATCGATCGATTGGTTGCCTACCGAGCGACCGGTCAAAAAACTACTCTCTGAAAAATTTCCCCATACAAAATTTTTGACCGTTCGATAGCTACCGATCGATCGGTTTTGGACCAATCAATCGCTGACTGGACCGAGCGATCGGTGCTCTGCATGTTTGGACTGTTTTGACCATATCTTTTGACTCGCTCGTTCGATTTTGACGATTCAACTTGCGTTGGGTTCGTCTTTCGAAAATGAACATTTTTGACATTTCAGAATTTCCGATTTCTCCCTTATTTATTAATTTAACTACGAGGAAGACCAATTAGGCACGAAAGTGCTATTCATTAAATATAGAAAAGTTCGGGATGCTACACCTTTTAAGATAAACATTATTTTATCTTTTTATTATTATCTTATCCTAACTCTTTAGATAATCACCGATAGGTACACCTCTTTAGGCTCAATCCCTCATTGAGTTTTCATTGACCCATCCTGAGTTCTTATTTGCCGAACAGTCATCCTATTCCGCATTATTATCTTGAGGGCTTTTTCTTAGATGAACTTTATTTTATATTTTCATTATTATCTTATTTCTACCTCTCTAGATAATTGCCGATAGGTACACCTCTTTATGCTCAATCCCTCATCGAGTTTTCATTGACCCATCCTGAGTTTTTGTTTGCCGAACGGCCTTCCTATTCCACACTATTATCTTGAGGCCTTTTTAAGATATTCTTTTATCTTTACTTTATCTTTTCATTCTTATCTTATTCCTACCTCTCTAGATAATCGCCGATAGGTACACCTCTTTAGGCTCAATCTCTCATTGAGTTTTCATTGACCCATCCTGAGTTCTTGTTTGCCGAACAGTCTTCCTATTTCACACTATTATCTTGAGGCATTTAAGATAAGGGTATTTATCTTTTCCTTGCCTTCTCATTAAGACATTATAAGATAATATTTTCATATACATCATAACATTATGATTTCCATTCTAATTATCTTTATTATAGCTATTTCATGACTATAATTTCATAACTTAGAATCATCATTTTCCGTACTTTAGTTACATCCATTTCCTTATCATAGAATGTAATATATGTATAAAATGTAACATACTATTATAGTATCATCATTCTATCTCATCAACATATTATATAACATCTTACTATTTTTCCAGCAATTCAATATAGTATTATTATACTATTTTTCTTTAGAATTACAATATAATCTCATCATATCATTCAGCATTTTACCATAGTATTATTATACTAATTTCCAGTATTCCTTATACTATTTTCTAGAAATTTAACATAGTAACACCATACTATTATCCATAAATATGGTAGGATATTCATCATTTAATCATAACATTAATTCTAAAATACTATTTTGAATAATAATTTATCGAATATGATGTGGATATTATGCCATATGTCATCATCATGATGTTTTTAACTCTATGATTAACTCATCTTAGTTAATTAACTCTGACCACAGTTAATCTTGGACGTCCCTTTTTGTTGTGTTGATATGTGGCACTTGCCACGTGTCCTCCTCTTAGCTCATGATCAACTCTTTTATTAAATAATTGGGCATCCACCCTTTGATCCAATTTACTTTAGTGTTCAATACATATTTTGTCGCGACCCCAAACCCACCCTAGGAGTTAGAGTGAACTTTGGACCACTAATCATAACTTGCATGACTTACTTGACCAAAATAACCTGTAAAAGACCTGGAGCATATACAATAGAGGACATAACAGCAGAAACATACTCTAACATAGCACAGCGGAAGACTTAACCAACCTCTATGTATATATATATATGATCCAAGTTTATACAAAAAGATACACAAAAGAAAGTGCGGACAGGCCCGCTAAAATACATGAATACATCTCTCTCAACTCACCCACAGCTATTCACTCAGAATCTACCACCTCTAATAATAACCCTCTACCGGAGGTTCCTCCACAGGTTCCTTAATGTACTCCTCCTCCACCCACGGGCTCAGAGCACAGATATCAAAAGGAGCAGCCGCTCCGCTATCACCTGCGACATAAGAAGTACGACTGAGCATGGAATACTCAGCGTGTACCAAATGCTAACCAACAGTCATAGTACAGCAACAATGATCTATATATATAAGTAGGAAACAGTTAATCTCATAACAGGAAAGTAAAGCAGTTTATAATCATGCTTGCATTTTCATAAAAGCCAATAAAACCCTCGAAAACATCGTGCACTTGACTTGACACAAATTGCCCTTTTCGTGCTTGAAAACTTGTCTTGTCGTATCATATAGTATCATGCGTGTCATGCCATGTCATGCTTGCTTGGAAATTAAACGTGTTTATGCTACTTGTGAGGGAAGGGAGACCCTTCTTCCTAAATGCTCATGCTTGCCATGCCATGTATCTTGCTTGCTTGGAAAATAAACTACTTGTGAGGGAAGGGAGACCCTTTCCTAATGCACTTACGAGGGAAGGGAAACCCTTCTTTATGAATGCTTGTCTTGTTCTTGCCAAAAGCAAGGTGAAACATATCGTAGGATATGTCCCACCTCTAATTCTCGTTCTTAAAAACCTCGGTAAATCATGTCATGCATGCCGTGCTCGTGGAATCGTGTGCATACTTGCATTGGAATTTAAATATGACAATTGGGTAATTCACAATACATATAACATCAATAATTAAAACAAATTAATATTCATGCAATTTAGGGAAAACAAGAAAGCACACTATCATAGGCCCTAGCAAATTCCATAATTAACGAAGCATGCATTTCTTAATTTATAACTCATTTTATTCACCTTGTCATTTCATCAGACATGGGGTGTGTTCATTATTTATTAAACCTACATCATGCTTTTCTAGGTGGGTTGATGCTCACATCACACATGTTTGTTCATTATGGATACAATGCCCTCCCCATTTCATTCATCACAACCATACACACGGCACCCAATCGCCCATTCACATCTAACAACCATCCATTCATCCCATTAGGTTCATACATTAGGGAAACTATAAAGAAGAAGGAAGAAAAGAGGTATGAACTAGGAGGGTAGCAAAAGGTACCAATCTTGATAAATGAGGGAAGAAACCCCTTGCAAAAACGTGTGAGTTGCTGCCCTAGCTTGGAGAGTGTAGTCCCCACGAGCCTGAACCTTGAACTTGAAGAGACACAAGCTTGAAGTGATCTAGGGTCTTCAACCCCCTTGATTTCTTCTCAAAAGAAAACCCTAGGTTTAGAAACCCCTTTCTCTTCTCTCCTTATCTCTCAAATCTTCTAAGTGTTGATGAGACGCCCCGAACCCGCGCCTAGGGAATCAAGTTCCGAGACGCGTGTCCGTTCGTCAAATCATGCAAGCGGAAGACTTTACCCTCGAAAATGCGGAAAATTTAAACATTTATCAGATGCTTCCAAAAAGAAAATAACACCTGTCATCACAATAGTCATCATACAAACCATATACCTGTATTATTTACATCAAGTTTGTTTTACAAAAGTAGGCGCCTCTATCACGCTAGGTACAACTTGTACAAGCTTCCAAAATGTCCAGATAGACTTTTCACTTACTGGTCAGCAGTTCCAAGATCTGCTGACACAAAAAGTCAGTGAGCTATGAAGCCCAATAAAACCACAATCCTTCTAAACTATTTTTCACATAATAACACGCATCAATAATGATATAATAAGCAGTTCAATTTGCATGTTACAGTAAAATAGAACAGTATATAATAAATTGTGACCCAAGGTCACTTAGGGTTACGTCACCCTAACCGAGGTTCCCGACCTCACATTACTTTCCAATTATGAGGTTCAGTTATGAATGTATTATATTACCAAGTTATCGTTTCGATCATCAATCATGTTTCATTTCGAGTCCTGAGACTATTAATTGGCCATAGCCCACAAATGTTTAGCTTAAAGTCTCTAAATCATAACCATAATACATTGAGTCATTTACACTCACACACGCTGTTCCGTCTTTCACCCGAACATGACCAAACCTTGGGTGTACCAACCCAACTCAACTGGAATCCGATGATTCCATACCAAACTATGAGTCCACCAACTCAGATAAATACACCAACCCTGAGTATACCAACTCAGACCACTTCGTATCTAAAGCTTACACACACAACACGGGCATTCACCTAATAAGGACATACTTTTCCATTCAATTGACTGGCCACATCTACCGTGTATTCGCCGCCATCGCCCTGGGTATCAGTCATGAAGGAACCCCGACCAACCTGCCTACCGTCATCTTCTGGCTAGTCTACGGAGGAACCCCGACATCTATACCAATGCCGCCATCTCCTGACATTCCATCAAGAAGGGACCTCGATAGACACAGTGCCGACATCTTCTGACCCACCCAGAGAGGAACCCCGGACTATACACTATCTGATGTTCAGCCACTTTAAACTCCCTAGGACTCCGACATCTCCTCACTATCAGTCACGGAGGAACCACGGGCCATGCAGGACACCGCCACTCCTGACCAAGTCCAAGAGGCACTACGGACGACCTAGACAAATAGACTGAAATCTCCCGACTATCAGTCACGGAGGAACCCCGGGCCATACTGGACACCGTCTCTCCTGACCTAGTCAAAGAGGAACCACGGACTATACTTAACCCTGGTTAGATTTTCTAACCACAGGTTAACCCCAGTTAACCCAAGCCTCGCTTGATTAACTGAAATACTTGGGCCTTGCGCCCGTGAACTAACTCCAGTAACACACCGTCCCATTAGGGAGCGTTTTCAAGCTAATGGATGTGTCCATAGCCTTACAAGACATGCGAAACAATTTTTTGTCACCCTAGAGTGGCGATACAATTTACCCGGGACCCGATCTAGGCTCCCCGATGGACCACATAAAATCACAACATCACATAGGGGTCTCTGAACCTTTTTCATTCACGCCAAAAGACATGCATATACATCACATGAAATAATATAGCAAAATAAGCGAAAAAAGAGAAGAAAAGAGAGGGGTTTTACCTGGTTCACGTGTTTCGAGGCGACTGGCACAAAAAGGGGCACTGCCAACACGTCCGGGAGGGCGATCAACCCCAAGATAAAGCTCCTCTCTCTCTAACTTTCACTTTTTTTCTCTCTCTGTCTCTACACGCAAATCGAGGCATCGGAGAAGAAATCAGACGCCACCAACACGTCGGGGACGTCGAAAAACCCTAAGGGGACCTCCCTTTCCCTTTCTCTCTCTTCCTTTCTCTCTCCTCTTTCTCTCTCTAAAGTGTTGTGTGGCAGAACCTCCCCTGTTTACAGAACGTGAGAAAATGGGGGAGGTTGGCCTCCATTATATATAGATAAGGTCATGTGCTATGCACATGACCATATTTAATGGTCCTGTTGACCAAGTCAACGGTTGACTCTTTGACTTTTTTTTTTTCTGTTATGTATACGGCCTCCGTAGTCCTACTTAAAGACATCCGATTTTGACGAAACTTTAGGTGACCGAACTTGGGGCAGTCCGACACCTACTGTAAAAATTTTAGGGAAAAATACTGAGTTTTGACAACTGCACTTTAGTCCGGAAGAAAATTGCAAAACCCATTAATTTTCTGATTTCTGACACAAAACACGCTGTCGCTTCTTCGTTTGAGATAACTAACTGCCGAGACGACAGACATTAGTCTCCACGGCCGACCGACACACATTAGTATCAACCGCATGGATTTCTATTAGGATCTCCAACAGATATTGGGTCCCACTTAATTTCTGAAAATATGGAAATTTTCCATTTTTCTCAATTTTATCACACATAATGGCCCCGTGGTCCCGCGAAATGGTACCTGACGGAACCGATACGGTAGGGGTGTGTCTCGGCAGTCGACTGACACACTGTGTGCAATTTTTGCCAAAAGATACTGAGATTTCCTCGGTGCACTTCAATCCCGAGCAAAATCTACTTTTTATTAATTTAACAAATAATTAACTAATTAACCTCGATTAAGGACCCATAAACACATAATTTTATTATATTAAAATTCTGGGTCGTTAAAGTTGAGAATGAGCCCTAAAGACTTGGGCGAGCCTTATGTGTAAAGGGTATAACACCCAAATACCGAAAAATCTCTTAATGAAAATCTGCAAAAACACGATGACCGAGCAATCGGTAGTTATAACCGATCGATCGGTTGCCTACCGAGCGATCGGTGTTCTTGACCGAGCGATCGGTCAAAAACATGCTCTCTGGAAAATTTTCCCATACAAAAAAGTGCACCAGTCGATAGCCTCCGATAGATCGGTTGTGGACCGATCGATCGCTACAATGGACCGAGCGATCGGTGGTCTGTAGGTTTTGACACTGAGTCCATTTTTCACCCATTCCTACTATTTGGACCCATTCTACTTCTATTCTAACATCTTCTAAACTTAACTAGGACCTCTTTAAAGCTTATAGGCTTTATTGAATAATTTATCTAATTAATTATAGTATTCTTGGCACAAATTCCATCGAAGTTTCAAATTCTCATTTCATGAATTTGAGATTACAAGACACCATGCCTTGACACACATCCCAAGGCATATACAAAAGTTTAGGGGTTCTACATATTTTAAAACTAAGCTTTATACATTAAGCTTATTATATATTTCATTATCACCTAATTAAATTACTTTAGTGTTAAATACCTATATTAACACTAAGCTTTATGTATTAATCTTAATATACTCCATTATCACCTAATTAAGTGATATAATGACTTATATACTTTGGTAATACTAGGAATTACCAAATATTCAGTCGTATACTGAATATATATAATATTTTTATTTATAAAAATATTCGGGTCGTTACATTCTCCCCTTCTTATAGGAATTTTGTCCTCAAAATTTAAAATCATTCCTGATTATTCGATCAATCGGGGATACTTCTCCTTGATTTCAGTCTTGCGCTCCCAAGTCGTCTCTTCTTGACCGTGATATTGCTACAAAACTTTGTAATAATTAATCTGTCTTGTTCCACAATACATGCTTCTTATGATCTAGAACTTTAATGAGCCTTTCTTCTAACCATTCCACCAATAATTTGACTTTAATTAATGGTACATCTTTGTGCTCCCTAGATGTACAGCATATCTAGACTTATGAGCTTCGTCTAATAACTCATTTTCAACTCCGTACATATATTCGATTTCAAAATTTTAGAATCCCATTCAGCCGAAACTTTGAAATCATTAGATTGACCTTCCTGGATTTTATCCTCAAGTGTCATTAATTCAGTATCTCGAGCCTATGTTTCCTTAATTTTTCATATTAATTCAAGCTAAACTTGAATAGTAACCAACACTGACTTTGATCTTTTTCCTCAACATTCAAATCTCAAATCTGAATTTCTTTAATCACTTTTCACATCTCCATTGTAATACTTGCCAATGATCCAATTGTTTTCTTCCTCAGTGCATCATTAACGATATTTTCTTTACCAATAGATACTAAATTATACAGTAGTAGACTTTCAAGAATTTCATCTATCTTCATTATCGCATATTGAATTCTTTTTGAGAAAATTAATACCTCCAACTTTTGTGGTTGGTGAATACTACCAACTTTTCCCGCAAATAATTAATGTCTCTAAATTGCTAACAACTCAAGATTGTGAGTGGGGTAGTTGTTCTCGTGAATCTTCGACTTCCTAGATGCATAAGCAATCACTTTTCCACAACCCAATCATTTCTGAGACACATCACAATAGACTTCATGACTTCCCATTCCCGAGAGGATTGTTAAAATGAAGTTGAGGTCAATTGACTCTTCAATTCTTGAAAAGTCTTTTCCCTTAATGGTGACCACTCAAATTTGACATTTTTCTTTGTTAATTCAGTTAATGGGGTAGCTAACCTTGATACTCTATCAACAAATCTCCTATAATAACTGGCTAGGCCTAGAAAACTTCGAATCTATGTGACATTAGTTGGCCTTTCTCACACTGTTACTGCCTTAATCTTGGTTGGATCCACTGAAATTCCATCATTGGATACTATGAGACCTACGAGATATACATTTTCCATCCAAAATTTGCACTTCAAGAATTTAGTGAATAATTGATTTTCCTTCAAGGTCTAGAGTATAATCTTAAGGTATTTTCAATATCGGGCTTGTTCCAGGAATAACGTCTATTGAAAAAAATCAATCTTCCGAACTGGAGCAAGTCCTGGTCATTCCTCAGGAAATATATCTAAAAAAGAAAATCCTTGACTACTGGGATGTTATAGATCATAAACTCTTCTTCCTTATCAATTCCTCGTATGATAAACTCAAAGATGCCTGGAACTGTAAAGGTGAATGTCTTAGACTTACAATTAACTTACTATATAGCGTTCTAAAATCCAATCCATCCCTAGTACGAGATTAAAATCTTTTATATCTAACACTAGAAAATCAACAATCAATTGCACACTATTGTTTTGTATAGGACACTGATTGTAGAAGGTTTTGGTGCACAAAATCTTTCCAGATGGTGTGGTAATTGTCATCATGTGCTCCAATGTGTCAGGCTTAATTCTAATATTCTTAGCAAAATGGGAAGACACAAAAGAATGTGTAGAGCCGGTGTCTATTAATGCTATAGCAGGAATTTGAAAAAGAAGTATCTTACTTTCAATAATCCTCACATTCCTTGGCTTCTTCCTGAGTAATAGTGAAGACACGACCTTTGCTTCCACCCATCAATTGTTTTGGTAACTCTGGATAATTCGGCTTGATATGTCCCAACTTGCCACACTGATAACATGTTCTAGAAATTGCTCGACAATTTTCCGATTTATGACCCATCTTACCACAATGACCACAAGTTGGTACTGCCTTTTCTATATTCTTCTCTTGATTGTTTTCCTCAAACTTTCTTTTTTTTGTTTCCATCTCCCAATGGTTTCTTATCCCAAGTCTTCCTGACTGGTTTCTTCCCTTTGTCGAAGCTAGGATTTTGAAACTCCTCATGAACTCTTTCAATCTTCAAAGCCCGATCCAAAATATCTGTAAACGATGTAAATCGCTGAACTGCTAACTTCCCTCGAATTGCAGTCTTTAATCCTTCTTCAAACTTATCAATCCTCCATTGGTCATCTTCCACCAATCGTGGTGCAAACCTCGAAAGTTCATTAAATTTTTGTTCATACTCACTAACAGTCAAACTTCCTTGGGTGAGTTGAAGAAATTTGATTTCTTTTCGCTTCTTCATAGCAGATGAAAAATATTTCTCATAAAATAATTCAGTAAATCTTATCCATGGGATAGGCTTAAGGTTCTCAGGGATGGTTCTCTCAACTGTTATCCACCTGTGTTCAGCCTCTCCTTCTAACATAAACACGGCTAACTCGGTCTTATTTTCCTCAACACAGGCCATTGCCCTAAAAATCTTCTCAATACCTCGAATCCATTTTTCAGCTACTAAGGGATCAGTAGAACCAGAAAATGTTGGCGGCCTCAATCTCTTGAATTGCTCTAACCGGTTTCCATTTCTTTGGTTCAAGGGTGGTACAACATTAGCATTATTTAGGTTCTGCTGTTGTTGTATCAGGTTTGCTAGGGCTGTTATGGCTTCAAAGGCTCCTGCTAAGGTGTCGTTGGGGGCTCTCCTAGGCGGCATGTTTTCCTATTTAAAACAATAGTATAATAACTTGAAAATACAAGCAATCAAGCAAACAATTCAACCAAAAAAATCATAATATATAATTTATGAACATTGCATTAGATAAACTTCAAACTTATATCATTCATTTATAACCTATATATATAAGGCTCTAAATGGTTTTCATCTCTTGGAGGCTTACTTGTTACCTCATCTTCTAAGAAGTAATCATTTGAATCCACTTCTTAGTCACTAAATGATCCATAAATCCTAAAAATGATACATACTTTAATCTCTTCGATTTACATCATTTTGAAGTCATCAAAGTATTTTAGGATACTATCATTTTCAATCATATCCTAAGATATAACTATTTTTGTCCAACTCTAAAAGAACATATCAAAATTACCCACAAAAATTTCCTCAAATTCATCTTCACCACTATTAGGATTACTCATAATTTCTTCCTTATAGTTTGCATCTATCAAAAAAATAACCGTTAATATTATCAAATCATTTTATGATCTAGTTTGCATAATCATTTCGACCAGTCATTCTATGATCTAGCTTTCATAATCATCTTGACTAGTTATATCATCTAATCAGTGAACATTTACCCTACTCTATACTATGTATCTCTGTATATAACTAGGTTTTTGTTTGTGTATATCTATGCATAAAACTAAGTTTTATACCTAAGGACATGTCATGATGGGAATTGCCTCGCTCTGATACCAACTGTCACAACCCGCCTTAAACTTAATATTTCACTAATGAAATTTAAGTGTAAATCCAACCGTGAGATCCTCTTTTCTCATATATTACGGAAGCGTAAAATACCAAGGGAATTTAAAATTTTTAAACCCTTCTTTTCTTTCCATTCGCAATAGCCATCATATCATGTCCATAATTAAAGTTAAGGTTTACATAACCAAATTAATTACATCAAAATGAACATAAAATAGCATAATCAAAAGCGACTCCGTCCTTCCTCGAACGTCACTTTTAAGTTGTTCTTTTACTGTTCATCTGGCAACATAAAAGGTCAGTGAGCTATGAAGCCCAATAAGAATATTCAATAACATTATGCTAGATAATAAAATAGAATAAGGATAATATAACTTTTAATAATAATTTTTCATCAGAATATATTATTAACACTTTTTCAGTATTCCTTTCGTATCTCTTTTAAACATATTTTACTTGGATCCAATTTATCTTAATCCTGTCTTCCAAGATAATTGCCGATAGTTACACCTCTTTAGGCTCAATCCCTCATTGAGTTTTCATTGACCCATCCAGAGTTTTTGTTTGCCAAACGGCCTTCCTATTCCACACTATTATCTTGAGACCTTTTAAGATAAACATTATTTTATCTTTTTATTATTATCTTATCCTACCTCTTTAGATAATCACCGATAGGTACACCTCTTTAGGCTCAATCCCTCATTGAGTTTTCATTGACCCATCCTGAGTTCTTGTTTGCCGAACAGTCTTCCTATTCCGCACTATTATCTTGAGACCTTTTTCTTAAATAAACTTTATTTTATCTTTCCATTATTATCTTATTTCTACCTCTCTAGATAATTGCCGATAGGTACACCTCTTTATGCTCAATCCCTCATTGAGTTTTCATTGACCCATCCTGAGTTTTTGTTTGCCAAACGGCCTTCCTATTCCACACTATTATCTTGAGGCCTTTTAAAGATATTCTTTTATCTTTACCTTGCCTTTTCATTCTTATCTTATTCCTACTTCTCTAGATAATCGCCGATAGGTACACCTCTTTAGGCTCAATCTCTCATTGAGTTTTCATTGACCCATCCTGAGTTTTTGTTTGCCGAACGGTCTTCCTATTCCGTACTATTATCTTGAGGCCTTTTCAAGATAAACATGATTTTATCTTTCCTTTATTTTTCCATTCTTATCTTATTCTTACCTCTCTAGATAATTGCCGATAGGTACACCTCTTTAGACTCAATCCCTCATTGAGTTTTCATTGACCCATCCTGAGTTCTTGTTTGCCGAACGGTCTTCCTATTCCACACTATTATCTTGAGACATTTAAGATAAGGGTATTTATCTTTTCCTTGCCTTCTCATTAAGACATTATAAGATAATATTTTCATATACATCATAACATTATGATTTCCATTCTAATTATCTTTATTATAGCTATCTCATGACTATAATTTCATAACTTAGAATCATCATTTTCCATACTTTAGTTACATCCATTTCCTTATCATAGAATGTCATATATGTATAAAATGTAACATACTATTATGGTATCATCATTCTATCTCATTAACATGTTATATAACATCTTAGTATTTTTCGAGCAATTCCATATAGTATTATTATACTATTTTCTTTAGAATTACAATATAATATCATCATATCATTCAACATTTTACCATAGTATTATTATACTAATTTCCAATATTCAGCATTTTACCATAGTATTATACTAATTTCCAGTATTTCTTATACTATTTTCTAGAAATTTAACATAGTAACACCATACTATTTTCAAGAATTTTAACATAGTAACACCATACTATTATCCATAAATATACTAGGATATTCATCATTTATTCATAACATTCATTCTAAAATACTATTTAGAATAATTTTATCGAATATTGCTTACTGTTTTTAGTAACGTTCATTCTAAAATATGATCTAGAATAATATCACCAAATATCACTTACTTATCTTATCTTAATTTAACAATATTTTCCTTTACTAACCTTCCTTCGAAAATATTATTCAAAATAATATTATTGAATATAACTTACACTTTCTTTGACGTAGGGTTCAGAATCCGAATTCGGTTGGACCGGCATGATTTTCTTTCTTTCTCTCTTTCTTCTTTCTTCTTCTTTTTCTCTCCCTTTCTTTCTTTCTTCTTTCTTTCTTCTTTTTCTCCCTTGCTCTCTCATTATTCCCTCATGGTTTGGACGTTAGCTTGGAGTGAGACACAAGGGTGGGCATGGGGTATATATAGGGTTGGAGATTCATCCTCATATTAATTAGGTACATCACAATAATTAGATGCATACTAATTATGGTTCATGAATTAGAAGATTCACTTCAATTAATCCTATCCTAATTCATGTATTCATTAATTATGTACATGGGTTAGATTCATGGATCCTATTAATTCATGAATACATTAATTATGTTCATAAACTAAATTGATGAATCACCAATTTAGATTCAATGGATCACATTAATTCATGAATATACTAATTATATACATAGACTAAATTCATGATTTTCCAACTTAGATTCATGGAATATATTAATTCATAAATCCATTAATTATGTACATAGACTAATATTCATGAATCTTTTAACTTGATTCATGGTTAGTTTAACCAACCCAAGTGGTTAACTCCCAAGATACCCAAGGGGTGGGCGTGGACATCATCCATGGTGGGAGATTTTTAGGTTCTTCTCCTTATTTCATGTTTGCTTCTTTTGTTCCATGAACCTATTTAATAAAGGTGCCATGTGGCATTAGATACCTCAAGATTAAATCTTGTCCATCCATTTAATAGATGAAGATATGTGGATATTATGCCATATGTCATCATCATGATGTTTTTAACTCTATGATTAACTCATCTTAGTTAATTAACTCTAACCACAGTTAATCTTGGACGTCCCTTTTTATTGTGTTGATATGTGGCACTTGCCACGTGTCCTCCTCTTAGCTCATGATCAACTCTTTCATTAAATAATTGGGCATCCACCCTATGATATTGCCACTTGTCATGATCCTTTAGTGTTAAATACATATTTTAACACTAAGCTTTATACATTAAGCTTAGTATATATTAAATTATCACCTTTTTTTTTTTTTTTTTTTTTTTTTTAACTAAATCCACTCAGAAGGAGTGGGGGGTTTGGCAGACCCCTACCTGTTTATTAAAAATAAAAATCATGGGGGGGACATAAACCTTACCCCTACAAACGACCAACCAAAGAGAAGGGGGGGACATAAAACCTTACCCCTACTCCACGACCAACTAAAGAGGGGGGATGAATCCACCCTAAACAAACAAATACAAAGCATGGGGGGGACATAAACCAAAACCCCAGCCAAAAGACCAACTTACAATCTGATATTAAATAAAGATGCTCTATCTGTGTTCATCATGCCTTTAATAGGCATAGGACAATCACTGATTAAATTGAAGGTTTTATCGTCCTGATTTCTACAAGCTTCTTTGGATAGATAATCAGCTATCTGGTTGTTTTCACGGTATGTGTGTTGAAACACCAAGTTACATTTATACTTCAAGTTTATAATCTTCTTCCACCAGTACCAGGTTTTCCATGGGGGCTCTAAGATACCATTAACAACATCAATAATAATTTTAGAATCACTTTCCACAATGATGTTGGATAATCCCAACTCCTCACATAGCAGACAACCGTCCCAAACTGCCCTTATTTCAGCAATAGTGTTGGATTCCATCTCATAGAATTTGTAGTAGGCTATAATCATCTTTCCATTTGAATCCTGAATAATACCGCCTCCTCCACTAACCCCAGTATCACCATTAGCTGCTCCATCAGTATTTAATTTAAACCAACCTGGGGATGGACTGATCCATTTAGTAAGAATGGGCCTTTTAAGTTTAGGATTGATTGGGATGATATCAAAATAGGCACATAAATTCACCTCTTCTGAATTTAAATCCTTAGTAAATTTCCACACTTTAGCAGCCCCTGTCACGCCTTCATTTATTCTTCTCAGGATATTCTTGAAATTCCTCTTGAAGTTATCATGTCTCGAAGCATTCCGAAACAGCCAAATCTCCCAACAAATGTAAGCCGGCAAAACAGTGCAAAGAAATCCCATCATTGATACATTTTTATTACCTTGGAAGATTCTCATTAATCTAGTTTGAATAGTATCCTCCTCAAAAATCTGAATATTCAAGGCAAAACCCACTCTACTCCAAATCTTCTTAGCGATCTCACCTTGGCAAAAAAGATGAGATAATGATTCTCTATTAGGAGTATAACAACATTCGCACTTCCTTGACAGAGATATTCCTTTATCTTGGACTCTTAAGTCTACCGAAATGGCATTGTGAAAAATTTTCCAGATAAGAATAGAGATTTTTGAAGGAATAGCCTCATTCCAAATATATTTAGCCCATCTAACTTTATGAGAAGTTTCGCGAACACATTCCCAACTAGATTCAAAGGAAAATTTTCCTGAGCTTTCTTTAGTCCATATGATTTTGTCAGCATGATGAGATAAAGTAATAGAGTGATTATTTATCTCCTGCATCACTCTAGTGGGAAGGATAACTAAATCTTCAGCCCGCCACCTGCCTCTGTTCCAGCTATCTCTGATCATAGGGAAAGTTGTTGGACATTCTGTAGACAAATCAATTAAAGGAGTATCCTCATACCAAATGTCAAACTAGAAATTTGTATCTTCACCATTTCCTATCAACCATTTACAATTAATCAAAGTTTTTTTGATCCATCGGCCAATCTCTAACCATGTTCTATTGCCCTTGAGGAGGTTGTCTATCATCCAGGGATGGTTATTCTTCAAATACTTGCTTCGAAAGTAATTACTCCAAATACTTTTTTCAGATATGATTTTCCATGCCATCTTCATTCTGAACGCGTGCGCCACTTCCCCAAGTTTCCGAATACCCAAACCACCTTCATCGAGTGGTTTAGCTATTTTGTTCCAAGAAATCCAATGAGCTCTATTGTTGCCCAAAGAGTCATTCCAGAAAAACGAAGCAAACATACTTTCCAGTCTATTAATAACTCCCTTAGGAATATTGGATCCCATCAAACTATAAATTGGCAAAGAAGAGAGAATAAACTTTAAAAGAACAAGCTTCCCTCCATTAGACAAAAGTTTACCCTTCCAACCTTCAATTTTTCTTCGGACTTTGTCAATAATATTATCAAAGTAGCTGATTTTCATATGACCAATGAAGATGGGTATACCCAAGTACCTGAACGGAAACATGCCGGTTTCAATTCCACTGGAGTTAATCAGCCTTCTCTTGTCCCTTTCAGAATTATTCTTCGCTACGTACATAGCACTCTTCTGTTTATTTATTCTTTGCCCTGATGCTGATTCATATTCCGATAAGAATTTGAATAGTTGGGTGATAGATCTCTTCTACCCATTACAAAAAATAAGAGTGTCGTCAGCAAAAAGTAAATGAGAAATAGGAATAGCATTTCTCGATGTCCTGAAGTACCCCACCTTCTTATCAGCAAAATTAATTTTTAGCCCTCTGCTAAGCACCTCTTCAGCCAGAATGAATAAAGCCGGGGAAAGAGGGTCTCCTTGGCGTAATCCACGAGAAGACTGAAAAAATCCATGCAATTTTCCATTAAGAATAACCGAGAAAAAAGGGGAAGTGATGCAACCTTTAATTAGCTTTAAGAAATTTTCGTTAAATCCAAATTTCTTCAAAACTAATAGGATAAAATCCCATTCCATTCTATCGTATGCTTTGGCCATATCCAGCTTAAAAATCACATTTCCTCCTCTTACTTTCCTATTAATGTGCGAAGTCATGTTTTGAGCCATAGAAATATTATCCACAATGTTTCTTCCTTTGACAAAAGCAGACTGTTCTTCTGAAATTAATTTTGGCAATATCAGACCCAATCGGTTAGCAATAACCTTTGCTATAATTTTGTAGAAAACATTACAGAGACTGATTGGTCTATAATCTCCAAAAGTAACTGGGTTCGCAGTTTTTGCTATCAAACATAGCAATGTAGCATTTACAGCTCTCGGAATGAATCCATTATGAAAAAAATACTGAATCGCATCAACTAGATCCTCTTTAATAATATCCCAACAATGCTGAAAAAACATAGCCGAAAAACCATCAGGACCTGGAGCACCTGATTCCTGAATCTCGAACACCACTTTCTGGATTTCTTCTGTATCTGGAATTTTACAAAGTTTAGCATTCTCCTCTTCTGAAACAAGGGAAGGGATACATTCCACAATACTATCAGCCCCTGAAATCCCTTCTGAAAGTAAATTTTTCTGAAAAAAGTGAACTGCTTCCCTGCCTTTATCTTCCTCTTGAGTCAACAAGTTTCCATTACTATCATGGATAGAATGCACCATGTTTCTTTTACGATTATGTAGATAAATTGAGTGGAAAAACTTTGTATTTTTGTCCCCTTCTTTAAGCCAATGCTCACGGGATTTTTGTTTCCAAAAAATTTCTTCCATATCTAAGAAATCTTTCAACTTTGATTTAGCACTGCATAACTCCAAGTGGCCCTCATCCGTCCAGTTGATTTGCATATGGTTTTCCAGTTCTTCCACTTTACTTTCATGAGCTCTCAGATTAGCAAAGATATTTCCAAATTTATTCCTGTTCCAAGCAGATAACTCTACTTTAAGAAATTTTAATTTCAAAAAGAAAGAAAGAATAGGGTTACCTGGTTTTTCCGCTTTCCAACTTTCTTTCACTATATCCATGAAACCTGCATTCTTTGTCCACATGTTTTGAAATTTGAACGAAGATGGGGATCTTCTTAGATTACAAGCAGCTTCAATTAGGAGAGGAGCATGATCCGAAGGACTTCGAGGAAGGTGAGTAATAGTGGTCTGCCAGAACACATCAAGCCAAGCTGAGTTGAATAACACTCTATCCAGCCTTGCCCAAATGCAATGAGCTCTGATACGATCATTGCACCACGTGAACCTGTTCCCTAAAAAACCCCCATCAATCAAACCACATTGGGAAATCATACTATTAAACTCATCAATCGCATTTAGAGCCGGACTTCTGCCTCTTTTTTTTTCCTCCACATTACATACAACATTAAAATCGCCCCCTATAATCCAAGGATAAGATTTATCGGAACTTAAAATTTGCAATTCCTCCCATAATTGCCTCCTTTCCAATCTATCACATGAAGCATAAATAAAAGAAAATTTAACCGGATTCGTACCTCCCTCCGCAAGAACCATGGAAATACATTGGCGAGATTTCTGAATGGAGAACACTGTAATTTTATCCTTCTAGAACACCCAAATTCTGCTACCATCACCATCATTTTCTGTATGGTTTTTGAAACCCATATCACTACCATATCTATCTCGAAACTTTGAATTTTTTTTCGGGTCTAGAATCGCTACTAAAGAAATGTTTTTCTCCGTTATCACTGATTTCAATCTTCTACGGGAATTTGTGTTGCCCGCTCCACGAATATTCCGTATGATTGTACTAAACATGATTAGATAATTGAGAATTAGCTACATATCCTGCTCTGGACTTCGATCTTGTTATTCTCGTCACCGCTTTTGGACTAGTTTCCTCTACCACATTGCTAGAATGATTAATGGGATAGCTCTTTAACCACACTGATTCAGCAATTTTCTTGGAGAACACCTTGCAACTTTGTAGGAACTCCTCTTTATTCTGGTCCATTTTGCTTCTGCCCTTCTTGGAATCCGATCTATTCCCAACTTCATTTGTACTCTTTATTGGCACCTCTTCTTCCTTGGAACGCCATCCCCTCTTTGGTTGTTCAAATTGTATTGCCTCCAGTAGATTTAGCATATCTTGGTTATTAACATTACCCCCTCCGAACTCAGCCTCTAGCCCATGATTTACAAGAACCATGTGATCATTTGGTCCAGGTCTTATCAAATTATCTTGAGTCTGATCGGATATCTTGGTTCCCAAGTGTTTGAGAGTTGGAACTTCCAACGCAGACTCTTCTTCTCCAATTGATTTATGCTCCTTCCTTTGGTTATCCTTCTCTTTTTCAACTTCTGAAACTTCAGTGCCATCAGTATCTTCTTCATTCCTTTGAATGCAATCTTTCTTATTCAGATTCTCTTCTGTTAATATGAGATCGCAGCTGTGATTTAACAAGGGATCTCCATCTTTCTCTTCTTCCCTTTCCTGATCACAACTCAGAACCACCTCTAAATTCTTTATTATTGGCCTCTGAATTTCTATAGCATCCTTCTTTCCGAACACTTTTTCAACCCATCTCTTGGTATTATTCTTTTGGTTTGGAATAGCTTCCTCGACTGATTTTCCAGATTTTTTCTTCTCCCTTGCTGCTCTTTTGTAATTCCGTTTCTCATCACTTCTGCACTCTTCACTGCTATGCCCGATCTTCTGACATCTTTCGCAAATAATAGGTTCCTTTTCGTACAAAATTTGTTGCCATCTACCCGAAGTATTCAGCCCTAACCAGAACCTATCAATTTTAGGTTTGGAAACATCTATTTCCACGCACATCCTGGCCATACTTGGCCTCGATAGAGTTTTGGTTGGCCCATCTACCTTCAGCACTTTCCCCACGATACTACCAATGGCCTTCAGGTCCTTCGGATTGAAAAAATTGATAGGTAGCCCCGACAATGTTATCCATATGGGAACCACCGTAGGTTCTGATCCTGCAAGAAAAAAGGGTGTCCATTTGATAAACCGCACAAACTGTCCCTCCATATAAACAAACTCTTTGATCCAAACTGATAGGAAATCAGCTTCTGCTTCAAATCTTATTAGCATGTGCCTCTCGTCCAGAATCCCTACAGCAATTCCTGATTTAGTGTGGATCGATTCTCTTATGAATTCTATTAATGCTTCAATCGAAGAGCGCCCAAACGTGAATTTGGCAATCAAAACGTGTTGGAAAATTGCTGCAGAAGAGTTGATTTCTTCGGTTGAATAGAAAAGCGCTGGTTCTCCTTGATATAATGAAGTCTTCTTAACTTCAGTTATGGATTCAAAGCTGAAATCAACTGGATGAGATACTCCATTACCCGATCTGGAGATGTTTCCAACAACAGACGCATAGGTTTTACCTTGCTGATCTGGTGGCCTTGGTGGGGATCTCCCTCTCATTGGGGTGGCTGCCATGAAACCCTAGAGAGTTGCACGAAAAACCTTGCTAACTTACACCACAAAAGTAAAAATTACTTTAGTGTTAAATACCTATATTAACACTAAGCTTTATGTATTAATCTTAATATACTCCATTATCACCTAATTAAGTGATATAATGACTTATATACTTAGGTAATACTAGGAATTACCAAATATTTAGTCATATACTGAATATATATAATATTTTTATTTATAAAAATATTTGGGTCGTTACAATTTTTATCGCCCAGGTAGAACAGTAAAGCAAGCAAGCAGTGCCACCGTATATCAGAATGATGGCCAAAATGAACTATCAGCTATGGAATGGTCTTGGTGCCAGGAATTAGGGTATGAGGAATAGATACACGCCTCCTCGTTATACATCTCCATTCGGATTGGGATACAAGCCCAAACACGAAGACTACCTCTCCAAGCTGACTAAGAAGAGCAGACAGTCAGTGAAACCTAAGCCCCGACCACACATCTCTGTAACCTTCCCCGTGGGATTCTTTGAAACCTACCTAAAAACCTCTTTTGCACTTGTTGCCTTAATCCCCCAAACCAGTGACCAATCTTCAGGGATTCTAGATCCGGAAGTGTTCACCATGACCCAAATGTTCAATGAGCTGACTGTCGAAGATGCTACCGAAGCAAAATATCCAGCGGGAGAACAGGTCTACACCCTCTCAAACAGCGTCGAAGTGTCCTCCAGTCACCAGCCACTAATCCGTTGTTGGACTGAGGCTCTCACCATCGAGGCCAGCCTGGGTCGGGGCAAGCACAGTGCAGGTTAGGTTGGTCCAAGACAGTAGTGACCAAGCATTACCCTTCTCCTTCATCTATATCTCTTTTGCTCCTATTTGTAAAATCCAAATGTCAAGCCACTGTCGGCCTCTTTTTGTTTGAGTCATTTTTGTAAGCAGTCATCTCTTTTAATAGAAATTAGATGTTTTGACTTGAAAAATCATGTTTTCGAAAAAACATTTCATATCGGTTGATGATGAAATCACACAAACTCTTTCCCTAGAAGGCATAATGTCCTGAAGCCAACAAGAACAACAATCATAAGCATGGTAAACTGAAGCTAATTGATTTGTTAGGAAATTACCTCTGATAGGGCTACCCCTCAAACCCTCCTTGAACTCTCCGAAGTAGAGTATGACTTAAAACAGGAAGAGGAACCACCTTACGAAATTCTAGACCACTTTGAGCACAGCAAAGGACTTCTACAGTCGAACAGGGAAGACACTGAAACAGTAAACCTTAGTTTCGAAGACAGTCCCCAACTAGTTAAGATTGGCACAAGCATGAACCCTCAGGAAAGGGCAGACATGATCAGTTTTCTGAAGAGCTATAGTGACGTCTTCACCTAGTCGTATATAGATATGGCAGGCCTAGACCTAGCATTAGTCGTACACAGACTGCCCCTGAATCCCAACCTCAGACCAGTAAAGCAGAAACTAAGACAGATGAGGCCCGAATGGTCACAGAAGGTCAAGGTAGAAGTTAAAAAGCAAATCAGCGCAGACTTCCTAGCAGTAACAACCTATCCTGAATGGTTAGCCAACATTATCCCGGTACCTAAGAAGGACAGAAAGGTCTGAATGTGTATTGATTACCAAAATCTGAACAGGGCGAGCCCCAAAGACAACTTTCTTCTCCCGCACATCGACACTCTGGTCGACAATACTGTTGGGCACGAGACTCTCTCATTCATGGATGGTTTCTTCGGATATAACCAGATCAGGATGGCAGAAGAGGACATTGAGAAAACCTCATTCATCATGCCTTGGGGTACATTCTGCTACAAGGTCATGCCTTTCAGACACAAGAACGCAGGGGCAACCTACCAAAGGGCCATGATGACACTGTTTTATGACATGATCTACAAGTCAACAGAAATCTATATGGATGACATGATCGTCAAATCGCCTACTGCCTGGTAGCATCCTGAAGACTTAAAGAGACTCTACGACAGACTCAGAGAGTCCGGCCTAACACTGAATCCGGCCAAATGCGTCTTTAGAGCCTCATCAGGAAAGTTCTTTGGCTTCATAGTCAGCAAGAGAGGCATCGGGATCGATCCCGCCAAAGCCAAGGCCATCATCGAAATGCCAACTCCCTGCATTGAAAAGAAAATCCAAGGATTCCTGGGCAGAATTCAATACATTAGTAGATTCATCTCTCAACTCACTCCGATATACGAGCCGATCTTCAAACATCTTTAGAAGAACACACCCATGGTCTGGATAGCAGAATGTCAGGAAGCCTTTGACAGAATAAAGCAGTATCTTTTAAATCCTCCAGTACTTGTGCCTCCTATGCTGGGACGGCCACTGCTACTCTACATCTCCGTACAGGAAACCTCCATGGCGTACGTTCTGGCACAACATGACAAGACTGACAGAACAGAGCAAGCCATCTACTACATCAGTAAGCGCTTGCTAGAGTATGAAGAGCGGTACACCCCTCTTGAGAAGTCATGTCTGGCACTGGTCTCGGCTACTCAGCATTTCTGACACTATCTGCTCTCCTACCCGGTAATCCTGATCTCCTAGATGGACCCACTCAAGTACTTGCTAAAAAAGCCAGCTACCACCAGAAGGACTGCCCGATGGCTTATGATGTTGTCTAAATTCGACATCACGTACATGAATCAGTAGTCAATCAAGGGGTAGGCGATAACAGATCACCTTGCCTATAGTCCAGCACAGGACTATGTGTCTGTACATGATCGGTTTCCAGACGAAGCCATCCTATATGCAGAAGCAGATGAACAAGAATACTCCGATTGGGAGTTGTACTTTGACGGAGCTGCCAACAGTCACGGTCATGGGGAAGGAGCAATCCTGATCGCTCCTAAAGGAGCACACCTCCCTATCTCAGGCAAGCTGAAGTTCAGATGCTCCAACAATGAGGCAGAATACGAGGCATTCATAGCCAGACTGAAAGAAGCCATGGACATCGGGATTGAAGAGGTAGACATCTATGGTGACTCATCTCTGGTAATCTGTCGGGCGAATGAATCTTGGGTCATCCGAGAAGTAAGACTAGTCCCGTACTTGGCTTACCTCAATCTGCTAATCAGTTAATTCAGAAGAATCAACTTCAGTCATAGGTCTAGGAACCAAAAGAGATTCAACGATGCACTGGCCACTCTTGCTTCTATAGTACAAATCCCCATAGACATCATGCTCTCGCCAATCAAAATTCAGCAACAGGATCAGCCCACTTACTGCCTTCAAATCGATGAAGTATCAGATGACAAGCCTTGGTATGCAGACAGCAAGCAGTACCTCGAGGATGGGACCTTCCCACTCAATGCTACCAGAACAGACTGTAAATCCCTAAATAGGTGTTGGCAAATTCCGTGATCATTAGATAGGTCATGTGAGTCGAGTCGTCGAGTCATGTTCAACTTGCCAGAAGAGAAGAGCTAAAGCTTAAAGAAGATTGAAGAAAGAGAAGAAAAAGCTCCTACTCTGGATCTAGACAGGTAATGGACTTAGAGACCCCTACCTAGGTTGGATTTGGCTTAGATAACTCTAAACATACCTAGGAGGATAGTTTTAAACCTAACAAAGTTGTTTGATCTCATTTGAATCAAATAAAAATGAAATGAATCGTGGTTTGAAAACAATTCTGTCTCAACCGATCGCTCGGTATTGGTACCGATCGATCGGTGGCCTACCGAGGTGGCTATCGACTGGACAAAAAGTTTGTATGGGGTATTTTTCCAGAAAGATGATTTATAACCGAGCGATCGGTCATTTGGACCGAGCGATCCGTTTTGGACCGAGCGATCGGTAGTGAGCACCGATCGATCGGTCCCCGTAAAAAGAATTTTTTTTTTTCTGGATTCTTTTTTTAAACCCTATATAAACAAATTTTTGGAGACCTAATTCGTGTCTTTGATATTTTTGAAAGAGTAGAGGTCTGAGAAACTTTTCTAGGGTTTTTCTTATTGCTTTTATTAGATCTTTGTTGATCCCTCCTCTTTCTTTGATCCTAGAGAATGAAAGTATAGATCTAAACCTTTGATCTTGCATTGTGTGATCTCAGATCTGTATGAGATCCCTCTAGGGTTTGAAATTTCCTAAATTGATTCACAACCCTACACCTTGTGTGTGTGTGTCCGGTGTTTGATCCGGAGCCTTCGTGGAAGGAGATCGATCATGTGTGATCGTGGTTTTGAAGTAGCTTGAGAAGATTTGGTCGGTGTGGAACCGAAGCTGCTACGGCGGAGATCGAACCTGCTGGTTCGTGGAAATCAAGAGTAAGAGTCTATACCTAGGAACGTCGTTTCTGTTTTGGTAAGGTCTTGTCTTGTACTTGATATCTTTTCATAGTGAAGTTTATTGCTGGACAAGGTCCCGGGGTTTTTTCCCGTTAGGGTTTTCCACGTAAAAATCTTCTGTGTTTGATTTGTGTGGATTGTCTGATTGAATTGTTCATTGATTTCTAAACATATTAATTGAAAAATTAAAATTGGTTAGAAATTATTAGATAGACCTATTCACCCCCCCTCTAGGTCTTAGAGATCATTGATCTGGATAAATTTCAATTGGTATCAGAGCTTGTTCACTGATAAGGCTAATCCCTTAAGTGTGATCCTGTATTATCCGTGATCATGAGTACTCTAAGAGAAGGTGGATCCGTCTCTCGTCCCCCACTTTTTGATGGGAATAATTATGCTTATTGGAAAGCTAGAATGAGAGCCTTTCTCAAATCAATTGACGAGAGAATCTGGATGTCTATACAGAATGGGTGGACTACGCCCATAAAAACTATAGGTGATTTGACTGTCGTCAAATATTATGATGAATGGACCAGAGAAGAGCTTGAGTCAAGTGGATGGAACACTAAAGGTCTCAATGCTATCTTTACTGCAGTCACTGCTGAGGAATTCAGACGAATTTCTTCATGTGAAACAGCAAAGGAGGCTTGGGACATTCTTGAAATTACCCATGAGGGTACTACCACTGTTAAAATCTCAAAACTCCAAATGTTAACCACCAAATTTGAACATTTAAACATGGATGACAATGACACTTTTGATGAATTCTATGCAAAACTTAGTGACATTGTCAACGCTAGTTTCAATTTAGGTGAGAAAATATCTGAGTCCAAAATAGTTAGAAAAGTCCTTAGATCTCTCCCAAAGAGATTTCAACCCAAAGTCACTGCAATCGAAGAGAGTAAAAATGTTGACTCTCTGAAGATTGAGGAATTGGTTGGTTCACTCCAAACCTATGAACTCAATCTCCGTCCATCCAAGAAGAACAAATCTTTAGCCTTGAAATCCATCAAGGAAACTTTGGATGAGGATGACAGTGATGGAGATATGAATGAGGAAGAAATGGCTCTCTTCGTTAAAAAATTTCAAAAATTTTTTAGAACGAAAAGAGGTTCAATCCTAAACAGGGAGGAAAATCTTTTGAGAAGTCAAAGTCTAAGCCCTGGGAAAACAAGAAAAATTCCAAGAATGGCGATAAGAAATCCCAAGGTGTTCAATGTTATGAATGCCATGGCTTCGGTCATATTTCACCTAACTGTCCTAACAAAAAGAAGAGTAAGGGCAAGGTGATGAATGCCTGTTGGGATGACAGTGATTCCGAGAATGAAGAATCGGACAGTTCCTCTTCAAGTGAAGATACAGGAAATCATACGGCTTTCACTGTTTCCCTTTCTGGGATTCTTGAGACTACCTCTGCGGTTGATGAAAAGGATAGAAGTGATGAGAGTGTTCATACTGAGTCTAGTGATGACATACAGAAGAGTCAAACTGACTCTGAAAGTGATGAAGATTTGAAAACAACTTATGATAAGTTGTATGCTGAAAGTTTGAAGCTGACTAAAACAAAAATCTCATTGAGCAAAAAACTCAAAATCATTCAAAATGAAAGAGATATTTGTAAACTAGTAGCAGAAGAGAAGAGTGCTCTAGTTAGTCAGTTGGAAAATAAAAAAGAAGCATTTGTTATAAAAGTCCAATGTCTTTTGGAAGAGAATGTCTCATTGACTAATGTGGTCAGAAAATTAGAATTTGAAAGAGAGACTTCCATGAAAGAAATTGAAGAGTTAAGAACTCTGCAAATGGAGCTGGAAACTTTTAAAGACTCTCTTGTTGATAAAGTGAAATTTCTTGAAAAAGAGCATCAAAGTACCCTTAAAGACAAGACTGACTTGATTCAGAAGGTCTATACTCTTGAAAAAGAAGTAAGAATGTTTGGTAACACTAGCTGCCTAGATGAATTAGTTAGAAAGTATGGATCAAATTCGAGTAGATCTGGGATAGGACATGCTGACACACCAGCTGGTCCATTAGCTGTTGGTACAATGGCTAGTGCAGTGTTTGAGCCAATACATTCTGATCCTAAAGAAAATTTACCTTCTACATCAAGTACTAAGGCTTATACAAATTTTGTAAAGCCTAGAAATACAGCTCCTAGAGTGAATGCTTTGAGGAATCAAATTCCTATTAGAAGAAATCCTCCTCCTCTCCCAAGATTCATACCCACATGTCACTTTTGTGGTGTGAGAGGTCACATTCGACCTAATTGTAATGCTTTTAGGAGAGCTCCCCGAAATGGTTCATGGAACCAAAATCAAAGTCAAGGGACTCTTCAAAGGCAGATTCAGGTTCTAGCTGAAAAGTCTAGAATGTTGAGCGATGATGTTAATAGAATTGCTCAAATCTCTAGGACAAGAACTGGTCAATTTATTCCAAATGATTATTCAAGAGGAAACAATTTGACTTATCAAAAAGCTAGAACTGAACAAAACAGAAAAAGGTCAAGGAGGACAAAAAGGAAAAAGGTCTCTACTACACAGATTAATGATCAAAGATCTAAACAAAGTTTATGTCGTGACCCAAAATACCCCCTAGGAGTTAAGGATACTTTAACTCATGACCGCCATATCATACCTCCAGTATGATACATAAGGCACACGTGGAAACCTGTTAGAGTACCTGAATATACATAGCAGAAACGAAATACAATGCACAGCGGAAAATAAAATACTAAACATAGCGGAAGCAAAAAGAATACTCCTATAACTTGGCTCAAGTAGGAACCAACAAGTATACATGTGAGAAACCCAAAAGTGGAGTGGACGAACCCCACACTCACATAACAAAATGACACAAGTTCTAAGTCGGTCGATCAACAGAAATCGAAGTCACGACTCCTATCTAAAGCACCATCGTCATGATAGTGATCCATGGAAGGCTCCGGGTCACGGTACTCTTCCTCGACCCAAGGTTCTTCGCCACACAAATCGAATGGAACCCGAGCACCTGCCGATCATAACAATATCAACTGAGCATGGAATACTCAGTGTATACAAACTAATAACAATAAAGCGGTTAGGCATGGAGCATACAAGACATGGAGAATGAAATCCGTAAATCCCTTAAAGCATGGAAACCGTGAAAACGTATGTGAGATAATATTCGAAACCAAAACTGTAACCATGTGAGTCAATCGATAATCATAGCCTTATAAGTTCTTGTGAGTTCATGGAGTTACTTAGAGTCATTATGATCCGTAGAGACATAGAACATAGAGCAATAACCTTAGAGCATTTCCATAGAGCATAACCTTAGAGATCTTAGAGCATTTCATTGTGATCCGTGGAGCTTGTGAGACGATCTTAGAGCATTATCATAGAGTTTCCTTGTGAGCATGGTATGATCCTTAGAGCTTGTGAAACGATCTTAGAGAAATCATAGAGTTACTTAGAATCATTCATTATTCATCTTTTCGTGAAAAACCTTTGTTTGTACTTGGAGAAATCCATGGAAAACATCGGTTTATGCGAGACATGCGAGCATATGCACTTAATAAGAGAAATCATCGTATTTAAGCATAGAATCCCTTAGAGGTATTTTATCAAACACTTAGAGTGCATCATAATAGTAACCTTCATCCAAGTATGTAATCACACCTTTTCATACATAAAATCAATACATATAGATAGGGCATAGATAAGAAGAATCATAATTAGTAACTAGTAGGATTGCAAGATTGTAGTAGAGTGTATCTACCTTAGAGAAATCAATGAGTTTGACTCCCAATGGCTGGAACAAGCAAGAACAGTGAGTTCTTGATTGGAAAACACCAAATGGAAAGGAAGAACTTGATCTTCCACAAGCTTGAATGATCACCAAGGTCCTCTCCTCCTTCTCCTCTTCAAATCCCTCAAAAACAATGCACAAAGGGTTTGTGAAACCCTAAGGCACGAACCCAGCCCTTTTATAGGCAAAGGGTGATGGTTAAAGTCTTAAACACCCTTAATGAAGAAAAAACTGCGTATGACCGATCGATCGGTGGTATGGACCGACCGATCGATCGGTGGCTTACCGGTCGATCGGTGTTATGACCGAGAGATCGGTCAAAAACACACTCTCTGGAATTTTTCCCCATACAAAAAAGTTGACCATGCGACAGCTATCGAGCGATCGGTAGTGGACCGATCGATCGCAGGTAATGACCGAGCGATCGGTCGACCCCTGCTTTGTTGAAAAACCTTGTTTACACCACTCGAATCTTCCCCAATGCACTTCCAACACTCTTTTATGCTTTCAACACATTCCCTAAGGACATATAGACCCATTGGAACATATACGCCCTAATTCCAAACACATATATTAACATAAGACCCATAAGTGTACAAAACCACACTTGGGCACTATTCACACACTACTCACTCTTAGTGAAATGAAATTTCGGGGCTCTACATCCCTCCCCCCTTACAAGAATTTCGTCCTCGAAATTAGAACGATGCCAAAAACATAACAAGAACAAAATACATACAAAACTAACAAGGAAAACTACTCAAACAAGTGAGGATACTTTTCCTTCACTTCCGCTTCTCGCTCCCATGTAGCCTCTTCCTTGGAATGATGCTGCCACTTCACTAGGACTAAAGGGATAGTCTTGGTTCGCAACACTTGATCTCGACGATCCAGAATCTGAACTGGTTGCTCAACCAACGTAAGATCCTCTCGAATCTCAACAGGATCAAGAGCGATGACGTGAGACGGATCCGAAATGTATTTTCTAAGCATAGAGACGTGAAATACATTATGGACCGCTGCCATGTGAGGCGGTAGTGCTACCCTGTAAGCAACCTCACCAACCCTTGTGACGATCTCAAATGGTCCCACGTACCTAGGACTGAGCTTTCCCTTCTTCCCGAATCGCATGATTCCCCGACTCGGCGAAATCTTCACAAAGACCCGATCTCCAACTCGGAACTCTAAATCTCTGCGGCGTATATCCGCATAGCTCTTCTGCCTATCCTAAGCACTTTTCAATCGCTCCCGGATAATTTTGACCCTTTCTGCGGTCCGCTCTATCAACTCAGGACCAAGAATTTTCCTCTCACCCACTTCATCCCAGTATAGCGGTGATCGACAACTCCGACCATACAGAGCTTCAAAAGGTGCCATCTAGATGCTTGCCTGATAGCTATTGTTGTAGGCAAACTCAACCAACGGCAACTGTTCCTCCCAACTACCCTGAAAATCTAGCATACAAGCTCGGAGCATATCCTCCACTACTTGATTCACCCTCTCCGTTTGTCCATCGGTCTGAGGATGGAAGGCAGTACTGAATTCTAAACGAGAACCCATAGCATCCTGGAAAGTTTTCCAAAACCTGGAAGTAAACCGAGGATCTCGATCAGACACGATAGAAACTGGCACACCGTGCAGTCGAACCACCTCCTTAACATATAGGGCTACCAACTGATTTGCATTGAAAGTAGTTCGGTACGGAATAAAATGTGCAGACTTAGTCAACCTATCCACAATCACCCAAATAGCATCGGAGCCCTTCACCGTTCGCGGCAAACCCACAATGAAATCCATCGAGATGTTCTCCCATTTCCACTCCGGAATAGGAAGGGACTGCAAAAGACCTGCCGGCCTTTGATGTTCGGCTTTTACCTGCTGGCAAATCAAACATCTGGCGACGTACTCAGCGACTTCCCTCTTCATGTTTCGCCACCAGTAGTGCTTCTTGAGATTCTGGTACATCTTAGTACCTCCCGGATGTACCGTGTACTTTGATCGATGAGCTTCATTCAAAATTCCATCCCTCAAAACTGTGTCGGCAGGGACACACAACCTGCCCTTAAATGTGATAGCACCATCATCATTTAAAGCAAACTCCTGATTGCCGTTACTCACCAACTTGTCTCGGTAAGCAAGCAACTCAACATCTGAATTCTGTAACTCCTTGATCTGGCTCAGGATCTGTGGCCTAACCACCACGTTGGACATTATCGGCCCATAGGTGACATGCCTGAGAGTAGTGTCCAAATGACACATATCATATAATAACTTCCATTCTTGCACTCTCAATTGAGCCATAACTCGGTAAGGTTTTTTGCTATAAGCATCGGCTACCACGTTAGCCTTACCCGGATGGTACTGGATGGAACAATCGTAGTCCTTCATGAACTCCATCCAACGACGCTGCCTCATATTCAACTCCTTCTGGAGGAAAAGATACTTCAAGCTCTTGTGGTCTGTGAACACCACGAACTCTTCTCCGTAGAGGTAGTGACGCCAAAGTTTCAGTGCAAAGATGACTGCAGCGAGCTCTAAGTCATGTGTGGGGTAATTCTGCTCATGCTCCTTCAGCTGACGGGAAGCATAGGCGACCACCTTTTTATGCTGCATCAAAACACATCCAAGTCCCACTAGTGAAGCATCACTATAGACTTCGAAACCACCGCTCCCAGATGGAACTGTGAGAACAAGAGCCGAAGTAAGCTTCTTTTTCAACTCCAAGAAACTAGCCTCGCACTTATCACTCCAAGTGAACCTCGTGTTCTTCGGTGTGAGATAGGTAAGCGGAGCTGCTAAGCTTGAAAATCCTTCCACAAACCTTCTGTAATATCCTGCCAACCCGAGGAAACTACGAATCTCGGTGACACTCTTTGGCCTTTCCCAACTCATCACCGCTTCAATCTTTGCAGGATCAACTGAAATACCTTCAGCAGATACCACGTGTCCAAGAAAAGACACCCTGTTCAACCAGAACTCACACTTGCTCAACTTCGCATACAGGCTATGCTCTCGAAGTGTCTGCAATACCAGACGGAGATCTCTTGTGTGATCCTCCTGTGACTGTGAATACACAAGGATATCATCTACGAACACGATCACACATTGATCGAGAGACGATCTGAACACCCGATTCATCAAATCCATGAATGATGCCGGCGCGTTAGTCAGTCCAAAAGACATGACCAAAAACTCGTAATGACCGTATCGAGTTCGGAATGCTGTCTTCGGAATGTCCTCTTTCTTGATCTTCAACTGATGATAACCAGATCGAAGGTCAATCTTGGAGAAAAACTGCGCACCCTTCAATTGGTCAAACAAGTCGTCTATCCGAGGCAATGGATAACGATTCTTGATCGTGACCTTGTTTAATTGCCTGTAATCAATGCACATACGCATTGATCCATCTTTCTTCTTCACAAAGAGAACCGGAGCTCCCCAAGGTGAAACACTTGGCCGGATGAAACCAAGGTCTTGCAATTCTTCTAACTGCTCTTTTAACTCCTTAAGCTCAATAGGGGCCATCCTATACGGAGCTCTTGAAATCGGAACTGTGCCTGGAGCTAGCTCAATCGCAAACTCGATTGCACGATCGGGAGGCAATCCCGGCAAGGTTTCCGGAAAAACATCCATATACTCACATACCACCGGAATAGGTGTGGAGTCTCGCACTTCTACACCCTCGAGACTAAGAGCTGCAAAGCGGGCAATGTCTCTTCTCTGAAGTCCCCTGAAATGAAACGGCTTTAACCCCACGGGTTTAAAATGCACCACCTTCTTGAAACACGCCACGGGTCCATGGTGAGTTGAGAGCCAATCCATACCTAGGATGACATCGAAATCCCAATCCTGAAATCCCAGAAGGATCAAGTCGACTGGCAAGTCGTGCTGCATGACTTGTACAACACTATCCGGATACACTTTATCTGTCTCAATAGATTTTCTCAATGGAGTAGAAATGGACAACTCCCTAGGTAACTTGCTTGGCTCGGACGTAAAGCCTTTGGCAAAGCTTGGTGAAACGAACGAGTGAGTGGATCCTGTGTCTATCAACACTCTTGCCAAACATTCATTTACAAGCAACGAACCTGAGAATTTGAATCATCCCAGTTATAACACAACTATACATATAGATACAAACATCGCAAAACACCACATAGGATATATATAGATACGAACATATCATGACAATATTAGAACTTCGACAAAGACTAATTCGCACGTACCTTGCACAACATCATCAGATGCCTGTGCGTCTCTATCAGTCATGGCAAAGACTCTGCCCTGGTTCGCCTGACGAGGCTGCTGGGTAGGCTGCAAGGATCTAGAGGCCTGAGATGAAGACCCCTGAAGTGAATTCTGCCTGCCTGGAGGCCGAACTCCCTGTGATCCAGACTGTGACTGCTTGCGCGGGCAATCTCGAATCATATGGCCCATCTCGCCACAGTGGAAGCATCCACCTGACATTCTTCGGCAATCTCCAGTCTTATGCCGATGACCACATACGGCGCACTCCTCAAATGTCTGCGATGCGGAGGAAGCCGGAGGCATAACCCTCGTAGCTTGCGATGCCGTAGGACGCTGTGCCTGAGGCGCAAAAGAAGGTCTCTGAGCCGACATCGGCTGGGAGAACTGGTACGGTGCAGTCCTAGTCCTCTTCTCTGAAGAACTACTCGACTGACCCCGAGACATGCTCTTCCCGAAGCCACTGTCTCTTCTTCTCACAAAGTCTTCCACATTCTTTTCGGCGATCTTCGCCTTCCCTACTATCTCTCTCCAAGACTCTACCTGGAGAATAGACACCCGATCTCGGATGAAAGCCTTCAAGCCCATCTCAAACTTCCTGACCTGTAGGTCTTCAGTTGCCACCAAGTGCGGAGCAAACCTAGACAACTCGGTGAACTTAGCCTCATACTCGGCTACGCTCATCGACCCTTGCTCCAAAAGCATAAACTCTCTCGCCTTTTGTTCCCGAATAAACCTGGGAAAGTACTGTTCCCTAAAAGTCTCTAAGAACTCCGCCCAAGTCTAGGGCACACCTGCCTTAGCAACATCCCTCTGCCTTTGGGCAGCTCTCCACCAGTGTTCGGCTTCACCTTCCATCACGAAGGAAGCCCATTCTACCCTTTGCTCATCGGTACAACGGAGAGCCCGGAAGGTCTTCTCCAGCTGCATAATCCGAGCCCCGCTGTGTGATGCACCGGTGTAAGCACAGGCGTGGACGGTGGGGTAGGCATAGGCCTCGCTGCCAACAATGCCAAAGTCTCGGCTATGGAGTCCATAACATTTGTGAAATACAACGGTTCCTCTTCTCTCGGAACTTCACTCTCGGCCCTCCGAGTATGGTAACCTCGACCCCGATTGCCACGTCTCATGATATCAAATCCTGAGATAAATTTTGCAAAACATGAGTCTAACTTGGATACCACACCTCACATATCATATAGCAATTCAATAATCATGAAATGCTATACCGCACATAGTATACATCGAGGTATATATACATCATCATATAATTATACTTTAGAGCCTATACTAGAACCTCGCATAGGATCACATCGATCTCGGACCCTATACTGACATAAGAACTCACTTGATACCGGTTATGTCGTGGTAACAAGCCTAAGACAACTGAGTCCTTCTGAGTTCTAAGTTCAACTCATAGGAATTACTTCCGCTTAGGCCAAGCCTGAATGACCTAACTAAGTCTGTCGTTAGACATAACTAGCTCTGATACCAAGTCTGTCGCGACCCAAAATACCCCCTAGGAGTTAAGGATACTTTGACTCGTGACCACCATATCATACCTCCAGTATGATACATAAGGCACACGTGGAAACCTGTCAGAGTACCTGAATATACATAGCGGAAATGAAATACAATGCACAGGGGAAAATAAAATACTAAACATAGCGGAAGCAAAAAGAATACTCCTATAACTTGGCTCAAGTAGGAACCAACAAGTATACATGTGAGAAACCCAAAAGTGGAGTGGACGAACCCCACACTCACATAACAAAATGACACAAGTTCTAAGTCGGTCGATCAACAGAAATCGAAGTCACGACTCCTATCTAAAGCACCATCGTCATGATAGTGATCCATGGAAGGCTCCGGGTCACGGTACTCTTCCTCGACCCAAGGTTCTTCGACAAACAAATCGAATGGAACCCGAGCACCTGCCGATCATAACAATATCAACTGAGCATGGAATACACAGTGTATACAAACTAATAACAATAAAGCGGTTAGGCATGGAGCATACAAGACATGGAGAATGAAATCCGTAAATCCCTTAAAGCATGGAAACCGTGAAAACGTATGTGAGATAATATTCGAAACCAAAACTGTAACCATGTGAGTCAATCGATAATCATAGCCTTATAAGTTCTTGTGAGTTCATGGAGTTACTTAGAGTCATTATGATCCGTAGAGACATAGAACATAGAGCAATAACCTTAGAGCATTTCCATAGAGCATAACCTTAGAGATCTTAGAGCATTTCATTGTGATCCGTGGAGCTTGTGAGACGATCTTAGAGCATTATCATAGAGTTTCCTTGTGAGCATGGTATGATCCTTAGAGCTTGTGAAACGATCTTAGAGAAATCATAGAGTTACTTAGAATCATTCATTATTCATCTTTTCGTGAAAAACCTTTGTTTGTACTTGGAGAAATCCATGGAAAACATCGGTTTATGCGAGACATGCGAGCATATGCACTTAATAAGAGAAATCATCGTATTTAAGCATAGAATCCCTTAGAGGTATTTTATCAAACACTTAGAGTGCATCATAATAGTAACCTTCATCCAAGTATGTAATCACACCTTTTCATACATAAAATCAATACATATAGATAGGGCATAGATAAGAAGAATCATAATTAGTAACTAGTAGGATTGCAAGATTGTAGTAGAGTGTATCTACCTTAGAGAAATCAATGAGTTTGACTCCCAATGGCTGGAACAAGCAAGAACAGTGAGTTCTTGATTGGAAAACACCAAATGGAAAGGAAGAACTTGATCTTCCACAAGCTTGAATGATCACCAAGGTCCTCTCCTCCTTCTCCTCTTCAAATCCCTCAAAAACAATGCACAAAGGGTTTGTGAAACCCTAAGGCACGAACCCAGCCCTTTTATAGGCAAAGGGTGATGGTTAAAGTCTTAAACACCCTTAATGAAGAAAAAACTGCGTATGACCGATCGATCGGTGGCTTACCGGTCGATCGGTGTTATGACCGAGAGATCGGTCAAAAACACACTCTCTGGAATTTTTCCCCATACAAAAAAGTTGACCATGCGACAGCTATCGAGCGATCGGTAGTGGACCGATCGATCGCAGGTAATGACCGAGCGATCGGTCGACCCCTGCTTTGTTGAAAAACCTTGTTTACACCACTCGAATCTTCCCCAATGCACTTCCAACACTCTTTTATGCTTTCAACACATTCCCTAAGGACATATAGACCCATTGGAACATATACGCCCTAATTCCAAACACATATATTAACATAAGACCCATAAGTGTACAAAACCACACTTGGGCACTATTCACACACTACTCACTCTTAGTGAAATGAAATTTCGGGGCTCTACAGTTTAAAGACTGTGTATGTAAGAAAGGAAGACCTTAAGTGCTTTGTCATTCATACTGCCTTGAAAGCCCAAAACACAGAAATGTGGTACTTTGACAGTGGGTGTTCTCGGCATATGACAGGTAGCAAGTCCTTATTTATTCAATTTGAGGACTGTCCAGATGGGACTGTTACTTTTGGTGATGGAAGCAAGTCTTTAGTCAAAGGAAAGGGTATCATCGATTCACCAGGCATACCTAAATTGAAAGATACCTTGTTTGTTGAAGGACTGAAAGCTAATTTAATTAGCATAAGTCAACTATGTGATGATAATCATCCTGTGCACTTTACCCAAAATAAATGCTTAGTCATTAATGGTAAAGGCAAGTGTGTTCTAGAAGGATTGAGAACCACTGACAATTGCTACGGCTTAACTCCCAGTCCTAATCCCTCAAATGTCTGTTATAAGACTAAAATTGAGGAGGTTGATTTGTGGCACCGAAGACTAGGTCACATGAACTTCAAAGACCTATGTAAAATCTCTAAGCAAGAGCTTGTGAGAGGTGTTCCCAAACTAGGAAAGCCTTCTACTGCTGTGTGTGGGCCATGCCAAATTGGTAAACAAATTAGAACCCCACATAAGAAGACTTCAAGTATTGCTACTTCATATCCACTGGAATTAATTCATATGGATCTTATGGGTCCTACAAGAACTGAAAGTCTAGGTGGAAAGCGATACATCCTAGTCATGGTTGATGATTTCTCAAGAATGTCATGGGTGGCATTTATAAGAGAGAAATCCGATGCTTTTGACAATTTCAAAAGTATCTGCTTGAAAATTCAAATGAGAAAAGATGCCCAATCACTCGAATTCGTAGTGATCATGGAAAGGAGTTTGAAAACTCTAAGTACAACGACTTTTGTGATGAGTCGGGTATCAAACATGAATTTTCTGCACCTATTACACCCCAGTAGTAGAGAGGAAGAACAGGGTTCTCCAAGAGATGGCTAGAGTTATGCTTCATAGCAACAATCTAGCTTCTCATTTCTGGGCTGAGGCAGTTAACACTGCTTGCTATATAGTTAATAGAGTTTTTGTAAGACCTGGAACAAGGAAAACCCCATATGAGTTGTGGAATAACAAGAAACCTAGTGTCAACTACTTTCGAGAATTCAGAAGTAAATGCTATATCCTTAAGGATAGAGAGCAACTGGGCAAATTTGAATCCCAGAGTGATGAAGGGATATTTCTTGGATATTCCACCAACAGTAGAGCTTATCGAGTGTATAACTTGAGAACCTCTACAATTATGGAGTTCATAAATGTAGTTGTGGATGACTCCGGTGTTGAAAATGTGCAACTTGAGGATGATGAAAGTGCTGAAAATGAAAATGTTGAAACTGTTTCAACTCCACTTATTGATAAGCAAACATCTCCTTCAAAACCTACACATCCTAGGGTCATGAGTCCTCACACCTCCACTAATATCATTGGTGATCTTGAAAGAGGAGTGAGAACGAGGAAACAAATTGAAAATGAAGTTAGCTACATTTGCTATACTTCATCTTTTGAACCCAAGAAGTAGATGAAGCTCGTGCAGGATGATAATTGGAAATAGGGCAAGAAGAGTTACTGCAGTTTACTAGGAATGATGTTTGGTATTTAGGGACTAGGCTAACAATACAATGTGATAGTACCAATGGATTTTCAAGAACAAATTGATGAAAAAGGTATTATCATTAAGAAATAAGGTGGTTAGTTGCACAAGGATACACCCAAATTGAAGGTATTGACTTCGATGAAACGTTTGCTCCTGTAGCCAGGCTAGAATCAATAAGAATTCTTCTAGCTGTGGCTTTTGTGCAACCCGATCACGGTGAACACTGTAGTTCACACCTATGGCTTTTCAGCAGATGCATGAACAGAGGTAAAGATCAAGAGGAGCTAGCCTTTTGAAATGGCCAACAATCGAGAGGCATTTGAAAGATCCGCACTCTTAAAAAGCACGAGCTCCAAGAGGATTGGTGAAGAGAAAGCAGGCTGACGAGAAGGATCTAGGGAAGAGGCACATCTATCTTCTTAGAAGGAGTAACAGAACCCTTTTTCATAAAGAATGTGAAAGGTGATATTGTCATCGCCCAGATATATGTTGATGACATAGTGTTTGGTTCCACATTAGACTTACATGCTCGTTCATTTGCTGAACAAATGAAAAATGAATTTGAAATGAGCAGGGTTGGTGAGCTAAGTTTCTTCCTTGGTCTTCAGATCAAGCAATTGGATTCTGGGATCTCAGTATCTCAAATCAAATATGCTAAAAATCTAGTAAAGAAATTTGGCATGAGCTCTGCTAAGCATGTAAGAACTCCTATGAGTTCTACTACAAAACTTAGTAAAGATGCTACAGGCAAAGATGTTGATCAAACTTCTTATAGAAGCATGATTGGTAGTTTACTCTACCTAACTGCTACTAGACCTGACATAGCCTTTAGTGTTGGTGCATGTGCCCGCTATCAAGCAAGCCCAAAAGAGTCTCACTTGCTTGCAGTTAAGCGTATCATTCGATATGTGAGTGGAACTCTATCATTTTGCCTCTTGTATTCTTTTGATACAAATGCCACGATAGTTGGATATTCCGATGCCGATTGGGCCGAAAATACTGATGATAGGAAAAGCACCTCAGGAGGATGTTTCTATATTGGAAATTGCTTAGTTGCTTGGCTTAGCAAAAAGCAGAATTCAATTTCGTTCTCCACTACAGAAGCTGAGTACATAGCAGCTGGCAGTTGTTGCACTCAACTTCTGTGGATGAAGCAGATGTTGAATGATTACGGGATTGAACAGAGCACTATGACTGTGTATTGTGATAATTCTAGTGCTATCAATATTTCCAAAAATCCCGTTCAACATTCTCGCACAAAACACATAGACATAAGACATCACTTCATCCGTGATCTTGTTGAGCAAAAGATTGTGTCTATAGAGTATGTCCAAACAGAGAATCAATTTGCGGACATTCTAACAAAACCCATAGATTCCCTTAGGTTTGAACTCCTTAGGAAATCCATAGGTTTGTGTGGAGTTGGGTAAAGATGTACTTGTTTCATAGCCTATGTGTTCTTCATGTTCTATTTATGTCATAGAGCTATTTTTTTTTGTATTTTTCTTTAAGTAATAAAAAATCCAAAAACATTTCAAAAAATTGAAAAATATTGCAAAAAATAATGTGTTAGTATGACCTTCTTTCCAATCATTTTGCTTAATGTTATTTCCTTGAAATCATATTTGAAACATATAATCCAAGGATAAATATTTCATAAGATTGAGTAATTAGGATAGTTCAATTGTTGGTTCGATCTTGTGATTGAATTTGGTCAGGCTAACTAATCTCAGTTAGAGTTGAGCATACAAAGATGTTCTATTTTGCACATGCACTCTGACTGATTCTTTAGATGGTATTAGTCCTATTTAAAGGTTCTGATATTATACCATATGGTTCCCTAGATTAATCAAATCTAGTAAACCAATGGCATACCAAAAATCCATAAGGTGAGCACCCCTAGTTATAAAAATTATTGAACTGGAGAGGCTAACTGTGAAGTTTGTGTGCATAGCTGAATAGTGAAGGAACAGTGAGTAGTAATGAGATACCTAGCAAACAGTAGGTACTATATGGATTTGATAGTGTGAAAAGGCCCCCACTGTCTTAGAAGAGCTACATTCTCACTTGAGTGAAAGCTCCCAATGGCTAAAACTATATATGTGTACTCCAAAAAAGAATTTTCACAATGAGTACAATTTGAT